>PVHX01018105.1:27792-38318 GCA_004024805.1 Geosciurus inauris
TGTGTCTATGGATTTCACTAAGCCTGGGGGGTTGCCTGCCTTGCAAACCGACATGGTAGTTATCCAGTCAGGCTCCAGGGACCGAGCAGCATAGGCAGCTTATGCAGAGAGGCCAACAGGCAAGGCAGCCTGAGGCCACTCCATCAGGGCACAGCCAGCTTGCCTTTGCCAACAACCGCACATCCGTGCCTCAGGCCGAATCTCGGGTGGGGGCCTGTGCTGCCTGAGGCATTTGTCCAGCAATTCACTCCCAGACATTAATAAAAAATTAAAAGAATACCCAGGAAGCATCATAAGGAAAGATTTCATTCACAATGCTAAAAACAAAACATTAGGTGTCAAGTTAACAAGAAATACTCAAAATACAAGAACAAAAACAGGAAATAATTCTGAAACGTGCAAAGTGGATTTGAACATGTGGAAAGACATAATGTGCTTTCAGAAAGGGTGAATCAAAATCATAAAGAGCAAATCTACAATTTTAATACAAGCACAACGAAGATATGTACGCTTGTTTTTGGAGCTAGACAGGCCGAACTTAGTGTCCATTTATGCAGCACAAATGCGCAAGAATAGGCAGGAAAACCATGAGAAGGATCACTGAGGAAAAACCTGTCTACGGATACTAAAGCCTACCCAAAGAAGTCTCTATAACTGGGCTGGGGATATCGCTCAGTTGGTAGAGTGCTTGCCTTGCATGCACAAGGCCCTGGGTTCAATCCCCAGCACCACACCACAAAAACCCCAATCTTAATGTATATAAACAGTGGATATACAATGAAGATGGCCTATCGAATCAGTGGGAGGGGGGAATGGAATTATTATAGGGTGGTGTTGGGGTAAGTGATGTCAATAGGGAAAGAGATAAAATTAAACCTATCCCTCACAGTAGATAGCAGAACAAATTCTTAATGGAACAGACATTTAAATGGAAACAGTGAACCTGCCCAAACATCATTTTATAATCCAGAATTCATTTTAGAATTCCTAATAATTGTGAAGATGGTAAAATCCAATAGAAATTGCAGAAGACTAAAGAATCAATAGTTCACAGAGATAAGTAAGCAAAGGATTCTTAAACACACAGAAAAGTTACTTACTCCTAATCAGAAAAGGAAACAGGGAAACATTTCTTGACGCTGGTCTTGGCAATGGCTTCTTGAATTCGCCACCAAAAGCACGGTCAACGAAAGCCACAACAGCTAAGTGAGAAAGATAGCCAACTAAAAGGCTTCTGCACAGCAAAGGTGACAATCCACTGAGCCAAATGGCATCCTAGGGAATGGATGAAAGTATTTCCAGATGATGTATCTAATACCAGATTAATATGAGAACTATATGAGAATCTACTCAATCGGAAGAAATTGATCTGATTAAAAATGGGCAAGGACTTGATCAGATGTTTATCCAAAGAAGAGACCCAGATGGCCGACGGGTATCTGACAAGGTGCTGGACATCTCTAATCATTAGGGAAACGCACATCAAAACCACAGTGAATATTGATCGCTTCACCACTGTCAGGATAGCTGTTTTTAAAAGACAAAAGACAAGTGTTGGTGAGTGTGTGGAGGAAAAACACCTTGTGCAGTCTTGGTAGGAATGTAGATCATCACTGCCATCATGGGAACAGTACAGAAGTTCCTCAACAAATTAGAAATGGTATCACCACATGCTACCACCAGCAGTTCCGCTTGTGGGCATATACCTAAAAGAACTGAAACCAGGACCTTGATGACACAGCTACATTCCACGGTCATTGCTGCGCTATTCACAAGAGGCAAGACAGGAGGCGAACCTGAGAATCCGTCTAGACGTGAATGGATAAAGAAGGAGTGGCCTATATGCACAGTGAAGCACGACCCAGACGTGAAAAGAATTGCATCCTGACCTTTGTGGTAACATGGGTAAACAAAGGGCACATCATGTGAAGTGAAAGGAGCCAGGCACAGAAGAAATTCCACATGATCTCACTCACACGTGGAATCTGAAAACGTTGAACTAATAGAAGCGGAGACTAGAAGAGCCATTACCGGGGTGAGGGGTGGAAGGGTGGAGGAGATGTCAGTGAATGGCCACGAGATTTCAGTAATGCAGGAGTAGGAAGTTCAAGAGCTCTATGATACTCCATGCTGGACATAGTTATAACCATGTGTTGTTACATTATGCAAAATTGATGAGACTATAGATTGCGAGTGTTCCCACCAAAAGGATTGAAACAGGGAAGTCACGCATCTGTCCATTAGCTCGATTTAGCCATTCCACTATGTGTTCATACTTCAAAACATCATGTTGTGCAGATACACAGTTATGTCAATTGAGAGTTGAAGCAAAGTCCTATGAAGTCATGCACACAGCAGGAACACTAAGCTGCCTTCCCATGAACAGCACCGGGTAGCTGCCCCTGTGCCTGATTCCTCAAGAGGTTTCTGCTCTTCCCAGTCCCTGCGTCAGCATTTTGTGCTTACCGACTCCTACCTCCTTGGGTCTGTTTCGCATTAGCCCTTTGGGCTCCCCTCTCCCCAAGGGAAAATAATCATGCTGAACGGCCTTTATCAACATATTATGGAAATTGCGCACCTTTTAGTCCCATCTCATGGCCCCACAGGACAATTAGCCACATCAATAAGCCATCTGGAATTGATGAGTGACGGGGGAGGCTTTCAAAGATGGTAGTCACCTGAGGGAAGGCTTTAGACCTCTTGGAAGTGTGATCCTAAGCTCTAATTGCACCTCGCCCCGACTGGACACGGATGTGTCTTCAGCACGATGTGTACCGCTTCACATACAGCATCTTATTCTTCCTCACGTTAACTTTAGGAATGGGCTGTGATCTCCGTTGTACCACTGAGGCAGAGAAGTTGGGTGGCTTCCCCATACAGCTAGCAGGCTAGTTAGCAAAGTTTAAAATTCTAGCCTCCGAACACTGAACACCAGCAGGCCACGCTCAGGTGACTGCTGCTCAATGCTGTGGGAACTGCACCCTATTCGACTCTGTGGAAGGATACAGAAGGCACACAAGATGCATCCCCTGCTTCTGGGACCACGACCCCCACTGTCTTTAAGACACGAGGCGTGCTTCCGTGACTCGGCTAAAACATCCCATAGGCACGTGTGAGATGACATGCTTTTGGTCTGCAGAAGCACAGAACCCCTCAGCAAGTGTGCCATGGCCCCAAATCCTCAAGACACTGCTTGACAAAGTTCCAGTGCCTGCAAAGGGATCAGGGTGAAGAGATGCACTCCTCAATATATTTCTTGTTGAGATGCCCCTTCTTAGTTTGACACAATTAATTGTGCTTGCTTGTGTCGCTATTCCAACTCCTGGAAAGACAGGATCAGTCGATCCTGGTCCCCTAAAGTCTCTTGTAATTAAGGAGAGGCATTTGACCACCCAGGAGAATAAACAAGAAAATCCCCATCAGGATAGTACTACTGATATGATGTTTCTTGGAAATAATTCTAAAAATGCCCCTGATGATAGTTTCACTTTAGGTATGATATCCCTCAGAACATCTGGGGCCGCAATTTCCCCGATTACATTTGGAAGTACTCTCAGGCCTGGCTGCAGGAGGCTGCTTTGGCAACTTCAATAAAGTGAGCTATGGGAAATTGTGGCTCCAACTAGTCCTATGCCTAAAGCTCAAATGCTGGTCAAGCCTTCTCACAGGCCCTGACCAAAATGGGTTCCCCCTAGCGTAGAATCCAGTCCTAATGTGATATTTGACATGGGTAAAGGCAGAAGACGGCAGGCGCCCAGGTATAAACAAAATCTAATGTGGGACTGGACCCTCCCCTACCATATACAGGAGCCTACATTAATGGAGAGAGAATGGTTTGGATTAATGGAAAACATGTTAATTATAGTTCTTTGCTTACATGGGATAGAATTAAGAGACAAAGGCCTCGATGCCTGCCCAGGGAAACTGAACTCAAATTATGTAGACAATGGTTGCTACAAAACAGGGCTCGGGGCAGGTTCAGGGAATGGTATTTTAATGACATATGTAATAGTTAACTTAACCTACAGCCTTGAGCAATTCTAGCTTAAAATAATAAGACACTAGCAGAAACCATTAACCACATGTGCGCCAACAGCTATGCTAGAATATCGCCCCATGCCCTTAGATAATAGTCACCACAATGGTCTATTCGTCTATCACCTTATGCTACCCTCATAGTTGAATGTATCTTTGTTAACCTCACCCTGTCTATTGGGGACACAATGGGAAGTTAATTAACCTCTAGTTTGGTACCAATCTTAAGAAACAGGACATGTGGACCCCTATGGCTCCAGTTTCTAGTTAAGACTTAAAAATTCTTTAAAACTGACACAGATATTCGGGACAATTATAGATGACCTCTCTGTTTATGAATAACTCATGATGAATTATAACCCCCTTTCTTTTCTTTTCTTTTAATCAATGGCCATAAATCACTATAAATAAAGCACTGGTCTGAACTTAGACAGATGCAGCTGCACCAAACCTGGTCTCTGTGTCTCATTGCTGCTGCCTTTGCCGACACCACTCATCCCACCTCAGGACCTGACAAACTGCAGAGGCTGGATCCCCGCATAAGTGCGAGGACATCGTTGGCTCCGTGAGTACAGGGAAGGTTCTGCGGAAACTTTAGCCAGTTTGTGAAGGAGATGAAGAAATGCTGATGTCAGGAAGGAGGATTTGTCCTACTGGGGACTAAGTAGTTTGAAGGCCTTGGGGAAGGCAGGTGGGCACAACTCCACAAAATTGGGGATGAGTTTACCGTAACAATAGGGAGAGAGTCCAGACGCCTCTGGAGAGACAGGTAAGAAAAGGTGCTTAGTGCACAAACGATGCATTTGCAGTCCAGATTGAGCACACTGGATGCCATCTAACATTGGAGGAATAGCAGTCAAAGAGAGCAGAAAAAGTGTGAATCCAGTGATTCAATAAAAATGCATTTATGATGAAGCAATCTATCGACTCCACAATTATGAATTAGGAACCCCCCCACGCTCCAAGTGCAAGGATGGGACATAACTAAAGAATAACCGCATGTCCTCATCTCTTTGGAGGAATAGCAGTCAAAGAGAGCAGAAAAAGTGTGAATCCAGTGATTCAATAAAAATGCATTTATGATGAAGCAATCTATCGACTCCACAAGTATGAATTGGGAACCCCCCCACGCTCCAAGTGCAAGGATGGGACATAACTAAAGAATAACCGCATGTCCTCATCAAGCAAGGTGGAGCCCTAACCATTACAACTCTGCATCACAGAGGGGGTTATTTTATTTTGTCCTTCTCTGACAAGAGATGACACTGAGGAGCAGGCAGGCTAACTAATCTGGTCTTCACCTTCCAGTGCTAGAGCCTGAGTTTATCTGACCCCAAAGGCCACACAAGCCCCAGTACATGGCCAGAACCAGTCGGGAAGCACTAAGCTTGTCTGTGGCGTTGAGCATATGGAATAATGAAATGAGGATCCACCGTATGTGCCATTCCGGATGCCTTGCCCCTTCTGTGTGCTGGCATCTCCCTCACAACCGGTGTGAGCTCCAGCACCGTTCATTTAATAGGACAAACAGCGGCACAAGGATTGAACCACAGAACTGAAGGTCAAAGCAACCTGAGTCCCGACGCACCTCTAGGTCTTTGATGCCTAAGACAGCGTCGGAGGCCTTCCCCATCCACAAGTTTTCTTCACACACCCCTCATCTACTGTTCACCTTTCCTCTACTACTGAAACCCAGGGAGCTCGGCGCGTACCCCTGGGGCATCCTGATCTCAAGGAGCAAATGTGGGACTCTACACATACCCACACAGATGTAGGACACTTTCCTGTTTACTAAATCAACCATTTCCCATCGAGGATTTCATGTGTGCTGAGCTTAAAAAACCTCACATCGTGAAAGACCAGGTTTAGGAATTAACTTTCCTCATCTGCCGATAAATATACAATCAACTATCCATAGACAAACTAAATGTCAAATATGGGGGAAAGAAACCTTGCAGTTAACTTATCTCCATAGAGAAGTGTGAGCTATTTCAACCAAAAGTAATGAAGTGTTGTTCTATGTTCTTCTACATACTTCTAATCAAGGCTAAGGGCAGGAGTCATTCATTAGAGTCCCCAAGTCAACGAAATGACATTCCAGCAGTTTGTGTGTGTGTTGTGCATCCCGTGGCTGATCCTTACACATCTTACTTGGGTGTCTTGATAATACTGAGCAGTTTGATTCTGGGGGCACTAACTCATGCTGCCTTTTAGCAAGCTCTGTGAGCCCACAGCATGTATTTCCTTTGGAATCTTGTTTTCACTTGTATAGATGCTATAACTCCTAGTAAGACGTCACAGCACAGGAGAGAGTACGTAAAGAGGTATGTCTCTTTAATTGTTTCCCTTGAGGGTCTAAGCGACCTTCCATGCTTGTGCTTTCTCAGTGTGGGGACGGACAGACACAAACAGACTGACAGCAACCTAACATGAAATCATCTTTATTGCTAAGAGTTAATCAGCAGAGTCAGGGAGCCAAAGCCAACAGTGGCAGCAAAGGCCTGGAAGCTTCAATAGCTCCCACAAAGCTCTTTGGGGTTCATTTGGGTCTTAACATAAACGGGACCTGGCACTTAACAAAACAGTGAACACAGAGGATGTAATCATTTCAACCAGAACTTCCAAGATGCATTGGGCTCATGCAGATAATGTTATGACTGTATCATATCACTTGGGCTGAGCTGCTTTCTTCAAAGCATCACGAGAATAACAGGGTTAGAAGAGATTTCCGAACACTGGCCTTCGCCTCCTGCCGCTGTTTTGTGAAAGGAGAGAAATAAACATGTGTTCTACAGTTGTCTCAATGTTGTCCATATGCTAGCAGACAAACCCTTCTGGTGCTAAATCCAGTCCTTTGTTGTCAACTTCCCATATAGGATACTTACAGATTCCATCATAAGTTTTGTTTGCAAGATGGCCATCTGTTTCCTCAGCTCACTGTGTTTACCAGCAAGAACGTTTCCGTGACTCTCCTCTAGGTCCTGCAGACTCTGCAACAGAAAGCCCAGGGGTTTTCTACTTCGTTTTATGGCTTTATTTTCATGTGATGCTCAGCATCAAACCTACTGCCTCATGTGTGCTGGGCAAGACACTACCACCTAGCTACAACCCAAGCCCCCAGTTTGTTTTTAAACCACCCCTCTTCATCTCTCATCACAGGTGTCAGCAGAGGAGCTGCATTTCAAAAGGAGGAGAGGTTAAAATTAAAGTGATGGTCATTATTGGTGCCACACTGAAAACAGTCTATGTACTACGGGGAAGACCACAATATCCACCAGAGAAACCCCCAAATGTGTGATCTGAGTCAAAAACTGCCATGACAGAGGCATGACACTTTGTATGAACAAGAGAGGGAACTTTCAGGGTCAACATGGAAGAGAGAGAGCGTAAGTTGTACAGGAGCGCATGCTATAACGTTGAAGGTCCCTATTGAACCTTGAAAACGTGAGGTGTTCATCCATTTTATGACCACTTGTAGGCAATGTAACATGATTTCCCTAGGGGGAATCAAATGCTCTAGAGAATGACCTTGTCCAGTAGTAGAAAACCGAACCTGCAATTTAAATCTTTGCAGTCATTAAAAGGGGGGGTATGTCTGGGGCTGTGGCTCAGTGGTAGAGCGCTTGCCTAGCATGCGTGAGGCACTGGGTTCGATCTTCAGCACCACATATAAATAATAAATGAATAAGCCAGGCGCGGTGGCGCAAGCCTGTAACCCCAGCATTTAGGGAGGCTGAGACAGGAGAATTGCGCGTTCAATGGCGAGGCGCCAAGCAAATCGGTAAGACCCTCTCTGTACATAAAACACAAACTAGGGCTGGGGATGTGGCTCAGTGGTCAAGTGCCCCTGAGTTCAATCCCTGGTGCCAAAACAAATAAAAAAATAAAAAATAAACAAATGAATAAAATAAAGATCCATCAACGACTAAAAATGTATTTTCAAAAAAAGCTTAGAACTCAAGCTTATTATGAAAATCACAACATGTGCGGTGCTATGGAGGAATTACAACACAAATATATGCTCTCTGGCCATATTCCAGTGACACAAGCAAGCATATGAAAAGAAAGAACACAAGGGCGACGTGTTGGGCTATGTAGCTAAAGTGGACACCATGTCAGTGGTAGAGCACTTGCCTAGCATGTGTGAGGCACTGGGTTCGATCCTCAGCACCGCATATAAATGAATAAATAAAATAAAGGTCAATCAACAACTAAAAAACATATGTAAAAAAGATTTCAAAAGGTAAGAAAGGCAAGGTGAAAGTTTTCTAGTGGAAGAGTGTAAGCAAAGCACAAAGGATTGACTTGCTTCAGAGAAAGCTATTGACCTGGAGGGCGGGGAGGAAGGAAAGATGGGAGCAAATGAAACTTCAAAAAGTCCTCATGGTGTGGGGTGGGTATTTGAATATCCAAAATGTAGAGGTGGAAGTCATGGACAGTTTTAGAAGAAGGAAGGGCTATGTTTCAGTCAGGTACTATTGCAGACCCTTAAGAATGACTAACAGGACTGAACCCAGATCAAAGTTTAACAATACACGTGAGGGGTGATGATGTCCAGAAGTGGGGCAGCAGCAGGAGCAGCAAGGACTCACAGAGGATGTAAGTACCACTGGAGAGGTAGAAACTGGAGGCCTAACTGGTAACTGGATGGGAAGGGTAGCAGAAGGCAGGAGGCTAGGTCCAGGTTCTAACTAAGGAGCAACATTAACACTAGCATATTTACAACTCCCGCCCCAAACCTGGGCGTCAATCAATAAATGGTTCTCCTGGGACATCAGAAGCACTTAAAAAATAACAGTTTGCCATCCCCTTAAGTGTATCTGTGTGCATGCGCACGTGTGTAAGTGTGTATGTGTGCGTGAGTGTGCTCGTGGGAATTACTCACAAAGCAAAGAATGACCTTGTTTAAACTAGGATTTGGGGACCACGTCGGGTTGGAAAAGGGAAATTTCAACATGATTGTGAACAGGATATTTAAAATACATTCTGTCTTAAAGAGGAGGAGGGCAGAACAACGTGCAGCACTTCACTGAGTGCTTCCGAAGAATGTCCTTGCACAAAGCAGAGGTCACTGCCTAGAACAATTTGCTGGGACGCACTCGTGATAGTAGATAATTCTCAATTCACAAACCGTTAGTCTTCTGCTTACTTTTCATTCTGCGGCACATCTGGGCCCTGTTCTATGATTTCACCTGCCATATGGGGTCATTTGCAGTCCCTTTCACAATACAAAAAGCAAATAGGCCATGGAATACTCAGGAAATAAAGGATGTATAGATTCCTACTTCATTGTCTTTTACTTTTGGTACTGGGGATTGAATCCAGGGGCACCTGAACATCGAGAGGCATCCACAGCCCTTTTCTAAAAATATATTTTTTAGTTGCAGATGGACACAATATCTTTATTTTCTTTATTTTTAGGTGGTGCTGAGGACTGAATCCAGTGCCCCATGCATACAAGGCAAGCGCTCTTCAACTAGCCACAATCCCAGCCCTTTTGATTTTTTTTTTTTTTACTTTGAGATGGAGTTTCCCTAACTTGCTGAGGCTGGCCTCGAACTTGCCATCCTACTGCCTCAGTCTCCCAAGTTACTAGGATTACAGGTGTGCGTCAGCATGCCCACGATGGGTTAGACTTCCTACTTTCATCTGTCACCGCTAAGAAACAGACTTTGGGACAAAGAGCTATGATTCAAGTCTTAGTCAAACAACTTTGTGGTATGGATGGCTCTGGGTAATGTGCCAATGTGCCAATTCCTCTCTTAAGTGACACCTACCACCATTAGCAAATCCCAAAAAGAAAAAATCATTCAGTATGTGGATTAAAGTGGAACAAAGACATCACATGAAAAATGCTTCAGAGACCTAGACATCAAAGGACAGGTGTTTTAACACAGGTTTGGAAAGAAAAGGAGCATCTTCAAGTCCCAGTACACACGGGACAATTTGAAAGGATATTTTAGTGTCTTTTTAGTGCCCTAGAAAACAGAGTGATGAAATAATCACAATTATATTGCAACTAAATTTCAAATAGTTATAGAGGCTCTTGTGTTTAATTAGTATCGGTAAGAATTGAAACTACACAGTGCCTGGTATAAAATTAATTTGATGACAGTATTTTACAAATCTATTGTGTATGTTTCGGCAAACAGAGGGAGAGGGAGCAGGAGTGGGAGAGGGAATATGGTGTGTTACCAAAGACGACAGACCTCCAAGTATTGGTCACATAAGTCTCTAAAGGCTTTCATTTTCTGGCTCTGAACAAGTTGATAGTCTTGGAAAGCCTTTTGTTGTTGTTGAAATATGCTCTACAAATACAAAAAGAGAAAGGGGTAATAACAATTGGAGAAAAGCTTAAAACTGACCAAAGCACAATAATTTTGAGACACTGTGAATATCTCCTCATTTAACAGCATGACCAAGATTCCATCACGTGTGCTCCCCAATGCTGGAGAAAAACGAGGCACTGAACCCATCTCCTGTGCCCTTAG
>PVHX01018106.1:0-38038 GCA_004024805.1 Geosciurus inauris
AGAAGTTAAAAAATATCAGAATGAAGCCGGACAGGGTTGCACATGCCTGTAATCCCAGCATTTTGGGAGGCTGAGGCAGGAGGATCCCAAGTTCAAGGCCAGCCTCAGGAATTTAGCAAGGCCCTAACCAACCTAGTGAGACCCTGCCTTAAAAAATAAAAAGGATTGGACATGTAGTGGTAAAGTACCTCTGCATTCAAACCCTGATACCAAAAAGAAAAAAGAAGAAACCATTAGAATCCCCTTGTTATGGGGCAGTGCAGCTACAGTCCAAGTTATATCTGTTTGGGAAGGGAGAGAAAACAGTAGCTCGCATCCAGGGCAACTTCTCCAGGTGAGTGGTACTGGAGAGGTGTATAGGACTCTGGCCAATAAGCGAAAAAAAGATAAATGAATAATTTAGATTTGATTTTTTTTCCCCCTAAAGCCATCATCAGCCAGGTGCAGTGGTGCACACCTGTAATCCTAGCAGTTTGGGAGGCTCAGGGAAGAGGATCACAAGTTCAAAGCCAGCCTCAGTACCTTAAGGAACGCCCTAAGCAACTTAGCAAGACCTTATCTCAAAAACTAAAAAATGAGCCAGGTATGGTGGCACATGCCTGTAATCCTAGTACTTTGGGAGCCTGAGACAGGAAAATCACAAGTTCAAAGCCTCAGCAATGGCGAGGCACTAAACAACTCAGTGAGACCCTGTCTCTACATAAAACACAAAACAGGGCTGGGGATGGGACTCAGTGGTTGAGTACCCCTGAGTTCAATCCCTGGTACCAAAAAAAAAAAAAAAAAAGTAAAAAGTGGCTGGCGAGGCGCTCAGTAGTTAAGCACCCCTGGGTTCAGTCCCTAATACCAAATTAATTAATTAATTAATTAATTAAGAAGAAAAGCCATCAGCAAAAAAGAAACAAAGAGCCCTCTTACACAGAAATTATGATAATTCTGATTTCAGACTTTTCTAAAATAATAGAAATTAGTAGGCATTGAAATAGATTGCCAAATTACTAAGAGTAAGAAGATAATGTTAGGATGCGTTATTGAAGATGCTCTGTTGATGGACAAAAATTGGAATTACAGTACAAGTAAACTAAGGCTAAAAAAGAAAGAATTTGTAGATTATCAAATATGAAAATGAATAAATTTTCTGAGAGTTGGTATACAGAGAAAAAAAATTAGCAATAAAGGCTAAAGCATACAAGGAAACAGGAGAAAAATACTGTTTAAAAAGTAACAATAGAAAAGTAAACAGTCTTAGTAAACAATGACTAGTCTAGAATGTCAGAATTGAGAATGATTTATTATAAGTTTTATTTTTGCTAAATTATTAATTCTATTGCAAAGAAACATTCTCTATTCCAAAGAAGTTTGATTCTCTTCTTATATATATTTCTTGACCCAATTACCTGTGGCAATTTTTTTCCTTTTTCTTTTTCCTCTTTTTTTTTTTTTTTTTTTTTTTTTTTTTAGGATGATGTTTCCTCACCTGGAGATCTTGTTATAGCAGATGGAGGTAAATTGCATTCTCTTCTTTACTTTGTATTATGGTAATTTCACATTCTCACAGTACTATGAAATAATAAACAATTACAGTTTTATAATGTTGATATGTGAATTTTTATTGAATATATTTGTAATCATAGGATATACTAGTTGATTGTGAATTTACTATTTTTAGTTGTTGTACATTTTCATTCAGTGGTTCACTGAGTTTCTATAGTATTGATACTGATGATTTTATGGCTTGATTATTAAATTTATATGGTTGATTTTTATCAACACATCATCAAGTATTGATGTAGTAATACATTTAATTTCTTATGCTTTTCATATGTACATGAGGAACCATTCTTTATTACCCAGTTTCTACAAAGCTTTTCTGAGTGAGATCCACTTCTATCCCCTTCCAATATTACAAAAGAAACATATTGTTGCTGGAGTGTACTTATCTCCACCTGGCACCCAGATGAATCCATGCTTCTGCCTCCTGTAGTTCAACTAAGAAAGTGGAAGTTGCTTAGTATGAATGGGTATACCTTAATTATGGCAAATTATTGTAATATTATACCTATAAGAGAGTATTACGTCCTGTATTTTATTTATGTAAATAAAATATTAAAAGCTATAGCATTAGCTGTGCACGCTGTCACACGTCTGTAATCCCAGCTCTTTGGGAGGCTGAGACAAGAGTATCACGAGTTCAAAGCCAGGCTCAGCAACAGTGAGGTGCTAAGCAAATCGGTGAGATCCTGTCTCTACATAAAACACAAAATAGGGCTGGGGATGGGCCTCAGTGGTCAAGTATCCTTGAGTTCAATCCCTAGTACCAAAAAAAAAAAAAAAAAAAGCTACAGCATTATGATAATGAATTTTTAAGGTATATGTTCCTCCAAATGACTGGAAATGTTTTGTTAATAATTAAATTAAGATTAATTTAATATTAATTTAATTATAGATGGTCAACTGATGGAGGGTGATAAAATTTATTGGCCTACTCAGTCAGCTTTAACCACACGGTTAAGACGTCTCATCACTGCATATCAGCGTACTAATAAAAACAGACAAATCCAGCAGATACAACCAACCTTCTCAATTCCTGCCAGTGTAATGCATCCTCTTTATGAAGAAGCCGCTCTTAATCCTAAAATGGCAGCCAAGATAGAAAGACAGCAGAGGTAAGAAAATAGCACTAATTTTTTTAAAGCAATATATGCTATAGATCATACATTCTAGACTAGAGTGCTCTGCCACTGAATTATGCCCCCAGTCCCTAAATATTTAAGAGTATCTAAATATATTTGTTTATTCTAAAGGCTGTCAGGGTGTGATTGTCTTGCTCACTGATTAAAGCAAAGTTCTTGTGCGTATATACTAACTTATATATAAAGAATTATAATAAAACTAATAAAGATTATTTCATCTTACAGTTATTAGCCATATTTCATATTTAAGCGCTTTTTTCATTTTAGCAACATTGAGATATTTTTTAAAAGAAGATGCAGAGAAAACCCAAGAATAAAACAATTGATACAACAGAAGTTTAAATTATGTGAAATAAATTCTGTTCTCTTATTTTATATTAAGACAATTACAGAATGTATGGAAGGCAAGTTTACCTCTAATGCATACAAGAATGCATCCTTAGAACTATTGGTATTAATGAAAAGAAATCGCAAGAGACCTTGTTAAGACAGGCAAACTTCTCTTATCCCAAAAGCTTCCAACTTCTTTAAAAAGAGTACATGGAAGGGCTGGGGCTGTAGCTCAGTGGTAGAGCGCTTGCCTAGCATGCATGAGGCACTGGGTTCGATCCTCAGCACCACATATAAAATAATAAATGAATAAAATAAAGATCCATCAACAACTATAAAATATTTAAAAAAAAAAAAAAAAGAGTACATGGAAAAGAATAGCAATGTAAATCAGTAACCTAGCTTCCTTGTTAAACCGGGGTCATGGGATGTTCTCTGAAAGATAAATCATTGTTCTTTTGTTTAATTTGCGGTGCATTCATTGTAGCTAGAACTTAGTATGAAACCTAAAATTTAGTTATCCTAGCTGTAAGTTTTAAATATTATTACCTCTTTAAAAATATTATTCAAGTTATCCATTTTCATATAACAAACTATCCCAAAACATACTAAAATAGATTTCATTTATTTCTTTTGATACTTTGAGTTGACCAAGTGTTCTATTTTGTGTGCAAGCATAGACCGGGGTTCTGAAATAGATGGAAGGTTTACCCCATTCACTCACATAGCTGGCAGTTGGTACTAGCTGCCAGCTGGGAACCCTAATTTTAAGAGGGATCATTCCAGATAGGAAAGTAGCAAAGGCAGTTGCTGATTTCTTAAGGCCTAGTCTCATTGATTATAAAGTATCACTTTTGCCACTTTGTCTTCATCCAAAATGTCACAGGGCCAGCCCAGATGTAAGGGAAAGGGAAATAGATTATACATCCCAATGCAAAGAATTTGTGGCCATCGTTAATATATCATATATATTTTTTCCTCAGTTTGTTGGCTCTATATGAACCTTCCTAGAATAATTGTTTTATCATGGTGTTCAGTGGCTCCTGATTTAAAATAGATGTAAAGTCTTATATTTTTAAGCCTAAATTCAAAGTTCTGTTCAGTTAGGTTTCAGTGTATATTTCTAACTTTCTTTGGTATAATTCCCTTTGCCAGAATGTATTACAGAGTCTTAACTCAGTACCCCAGTTTATTTTGTTTTGTTTTGTTTTGTTGGTACTAGTGATTGAACCCAGAGTCACTTACCAATGAGCCACATCCTCAGCCCCTTTTATTTTTATTTTGAGATACATTCTCACTATAACTTGCTTAAAGCCTCACTAAGTTGCTGGGACTGGCCTTGAACTTGTGTTCCTCCTGCCATAGCCTCCTGAATCGCTGTGATTACAAGTGTGCACCACTGTGCCCAGTTCCATTCCTAACTCTATCCCTATTCTTATCACCCACGTCTAAGGTTCAAAAAACTTGATTGGCTTTCTACAGTTGCTGTTTTTACATTGTCGTTAAATTAATGTGTAACTATGATAAAAAATGGCTCATTAATATTTTTCAAAGTTCTTTCCCATATGCTTTTTATCATTAACACAATTCAGTGAGTTAAGCAAGGAAAAGTTTCTATAAATGGAGATACTAAAATTTGGAGATCTGTGATTTATGATAACATTACCCTTTTTATAAAGAGATTATTAAGCCAGGTATTTAAAGCATTTCATAATTTGACCCCAGCTCTCTCTTTGTTGCATATATGAGCCATATCCTTGTCATCCCAACAAAATAAAGTACTTTCTACTTTTCTTATTCCGTGCTGTCTTATTAACACCCCCGCCACCCATCTTATCCTTGTCCCGTCTTACTTGAGAAATGCTACTTACTCAGTGATGTTCTCCTTAACTGTTTATGTCTCAATTGGTCCTTCCATTATCTGTGCCCTCCTAAAATTCTTTTTATTTCTGTAACTCATACCACAATATATACTACCTTATACTATGAATGTGGTTGAAAATAGCTGGTCTTGGTGGTACATGTCTATAATCCCAGCAACTTAAGAAGCTGAGGCAGGAGGAGCACAAGTTTAAGGCCAACCCTGGCAACTTAGCAAGACACTATCTCAAAATAAATTTTTTAAAAGGACTGGGTATGTAGCTCAGAGGGAGAGTGGTCCTGGATTCATTCCCCAGTAAACGCCCTCCCCCAAAATGTTTTAAAATATTTTACCATTTTCCTGAAGGTCAGGGTCATCTTATATAACCTTATATCTTGTGAATATAACCTTGTATCTTGTGAATATTTTCTTACATAGTAAAAATGCAAAAAATTATTGTCTAGAGAAACAGTGTTTACTAAATAAAAAGTATGATTGGATTGATAAGTCAGTTAGCATTTTAAAATTAATTACACAGTAAACCTGATTTTGATCCTTTAAAGTATTAGGTATTGTTGGGTGTTGTGGCACATGTGTGTAATTCCAGCAGCTTGGAAGGCTGAAGCAGGAGAATCACCAGTTCAAAGCTAGCCTCAGGAACTTGGGGAGGCCCTAAGGAATTTAGCAACGCACTGTCCCAAAATAAAATATAAAAAGGGCTGGGGATGGGGCTCAGCGGTTGAGTGCTCCTGGGTTTAATCCCCAGTACCCAAAAAAAAAAAAAGTGTTAGGTACTAGAAATGTTTTACGTTTGTATTATAGTCATTATTTTCAGTGATAATCTATATTGACCAATGTGGTTTTTTTCTTTAATCTGAATCAAAATAGATGGACACGAAGAGAAGAAGCTGACTTTTATCGAGTTGTATCTACATTTGGAGTTGTTTTTGATCCTGATAGAGGCCAATTTGATTGGACAAAATTTAGAGCTATGGCTAGGTTACATAAGAAAACTGATGAAAGTTTGGAGAAGTATTTGTATGCATTCATGTCCATGTGTCGGAGGGTTTGTCGTCTTCCTTCCAAAGAAGGTATGTATAAATGTTTTCCCCCTTGTTTTGGTCAAAGAAGCAAAATCACTTAAATTCAGAAATTTTTCAGAATTTTAAATAAACTATGCTTGAAGATCCTCCATTTTTTAATCAAACTATTAAAATTTATCTCTAAAGAGAATAAAAAATATAGTTTTTAAGGTACTTCACCTTTTTTTTGTTTTTTGGTACCAGGGATTGAATTCAGGGGCACTTGGCCACTGAGCCACATCCCCAGCCCTATTTTGTGTTTTATGGAGAGACAGGGTCTCACTGAGTTGCTTAGCACCTCGCTGAGGTTGGCTTTGAACTCACGATCCTCCTGCCTCAGCCTCCCAAAGTGCTGGGATTACCGGCATGAGCCACCACCCAGCTAAGATACTTCACATTTGACCACAGATTTATGATTAGGAAGAAGTGGAGGTAAAGGATAGCTTTTGGTAAACAGAACTAACCTATGTTTTGAGTCCATCTTGTAGAAACTTTGCTAAAGGAACTATTTACCTGAATAATTTTGCAAGGAATGAAGCCCCCTCCTATAAGACATTTTAAAGAATTTTGGTATATGATCTCCATTTAGGGTTATCTTCAAAAAAAAAGATAATAAACTAATCAGCTGCTTAGTTAAGAAACTATTCTGGAGTGAATTCTAGTTTGTTCAAAGCCCAGAGAAATAGCTTATCCTGTAGCAGTTCCTGTCAGTGATGCTCAGTACGAACATTTTTTATTGAATATTATTTAAGTGGTGGGGCTGAAACTCAGTGGTAGACCACTTACCTAATGTGGGCAAGGCCTTGGATTTGATCCTCAGTATTGCAAAAGTACATACACATACATACAAAATTTATTTTGTAGTTTGACCCCTACTCTTGTTTTGTCCCTTGTGTAAGCCATATCATTCATGTGTGTGTGTATGTGTGTGTTATTAAAAAGCCTTAAATTCCACATAGGTTTCTGTGTGTGTACATATATGTGTGTACACACGTATATGTATATATGTTTTTTAGTTGTAGATGGACACACATACCTTTATTTTATTTATTTATTTATTTATTTTAAGTGGTGCTCAGGATCAAACCTAGTGCCTCACACGTGGTAGACAAGTGCTCTACCAGTGACAAGGGTTTTCCTCAGCCCCACTTAGGTTTCTTATTTTATTTTCTTACAATTTATTTTGTCAGTCTGTTCAGTAGCTAATCACTTGATTACCCAAATACCAGGTGATGTGCAGGGTAGGTTTCAGTCTACTTTCAGGTCTGTTGGAAGACCATAAGTGAATTTAATAGTATATTTAAAACAAAGTATTAGTCTATTATTTTGTATGGTTACCAGAAGTCTCTTATTTCTTTATTATTCCCATCAACAATGTGGTGATATGAATAAATCCATCAATTTTGATTCTAATTTTAAAAGAAATAAAGCTACTTACTAAATAATCATTGGGAAGAAAGTACTTCCTTTTTAGAAATCTGGGTAAAGTTTAATTTAGGGTTTCAAACTTCCTCAGTTCACAATGCAGTAATTTTTTTTGTAGAACCTGAGGAAAAATGAAATACCTATTCTACTTAATGAATCATTAACTCCAAACAATTTAGTGAGTGTTATGTCCTAATAGTCCAGTAATTATTTTAAAATGTAATAACAAATATTGAAAAAAATATATTATTTCTTCAATGTCCACAATTATGTCCTATTGGGATATGTGTACCTTTTAGATACTATACAAATTGTCAAATCATAATTATAGTCTGTACCATTATTTCTTTGCTTTTTTTTTTTTTTACAGTGTTGGTTTTGTTTCAAATTATTTTTAGACTTTACAGAAAAGTTGCAAAACAAACAGCAAGTTTCCATGTATTTCTCACCCTGCTTCTCCCAATGTTAAAATCTTAACATGACTAATTATAATTATCAGACCAGGAAATTAATGTTAGTGTAATATTATTAACTCCATTATCCAGGTGGTATTGGTTCTAGGACATCAGAGAATATTAAAGCCCAGGGATGCTCAAATCCTTAAATAAATTGGGTAATATTTGCATATAACCTATATGTATTCTCCTAGAGTTTGAATCATCTCTAGATTTCTTTTAATACCTAATACAATTTAAGTACTGTTCAAATAGTTGTATTGTTTAGGAAATAATGACCAGGGGGAAACTCCATATATATGTAATACAGACACAAGTTTTTTATTTTCCATCTAATGTTAGTTGAATCCATGGATGCAGAATCCATGGATGTAGGAGGCTGACTATTAGTGTGAATTTTACCAGTTTTTCCACTAGCGTACATTTTTGTTCCAGGAATTCTACATTGTAATTGGTTGTTCTTTCTCCTTAACCTCCTGTTGTTTGTAACAGGTTCTTAGTCATTTTTATATTGGTACCTTGAAAAACATTCAACAGTTATTTTGCCATATATTCTTTGATTTGGGTTTGTCTTATATTTTTACATGATTGGATTGAGATTGTGTATTTTGAGCTAGAGTACCATAGAAATGATGCGTCTTTCTCACAATGTAGTATCATGTAGTTCATTATGTCAATCTCTTATTACTGATGATGTTGATTTTAATTATTTAGGTAGTTCATGATGTGTTTTTCCACTGTATCTTTGCCTCTACAGTTAACAAATATCTTGAAGAGTCTCAAAAATCCTATTTCTCCTCAAATTGTCGCCCATTGATTTTAGTATCGGTCAGATACTAAATCTTGTCTGCAACAGTTTTTCTGTAGAATTCTGTTAAGAAAGAACCATTTCTTCTCCCTCATCTATTTTATCAGTTACTTATTCATATTATTATTATGAGTTTATGGATATTTATTATTCTATAGGTTACAGTCCTTTTTTCTTTTTTTTCCTGGCTGAAATTGTTCCAAATTTGGCCATTAGGAGCTCTCCAGTTTTGTCCCTGCATTATTTCAACAAATCCTTAAATATAAGTGCTTCCTAAATACTAGTAACCTAGATTCACAAATATATGATCTCATCAAAAGGAATGGAACACAATCTAATGTTGAAACTGAACTACCTCCAGCTGGTAGTTTGTGTGATATTTGACAGATATGTGTGTTTCTCTCAATTTGAAAAATTCCTTGGTTCTCCTATGAGTTCACTGCAATGCCCTAAGTTACCTTGTGCAGTTTGAGATGCCAATTTACACTTTTTTGTGAGGTATCATTTAACAGTTCTATTTTGTATTTTAAGTGAGTTTAAGCAAATATTTTTCTCCTTGTTCAAAATTTATAGGGAATTTCTTAAAAGTAAATTCCTAGTTACATTAACATACTTCTAAAATACTTATGTTTTAGTTATTTTTAGAAGATCATTGTACTGTGCGTCATTATTTATTTATTTTACTGGGGATTTGACCCAGGGGAACTTTACCACTGAGCCACATCCCCAGCCCTGTCCTGTTCTGTCCTCTACTTTCCTTTCCCTCCCTCTCTCCCCTCTCTCCCTTCATTCCTTTCTTTTCTTTTTTTTTTTCTTCCTTTCTTGTGACAAGATCTTGCTAAGTTGCTTAGGGCTTCACCAAATTATGGAGGCTGTCCTTGAATTTGTAGTCCTCACCCCTCAGCCTCCTAAGTCACTGGGATTACAGGCATGTGCCACCACACCTGACTAATCTTTTATAATTTTTAGTAATTTTTAAAAATATTTTCTTAGTTTTGTTGATAGACCTTTTTTATATTTTATTTATACATGATGCTGAGAATCAAACCCAGTGCCTTACCATATGCTAGGCAAGTGCTCTACCATTGAGCTACAACCCCAGCCCCAATTTTTAGTAATTCTTTTTAAAATTTATTTTTCTTACATAAAAATATTAAAAGAAATTTTGGAAATTATACAATGATACTGACTAGAAGTGAATTTTAGGAGTTACATTATTTCTTTTAATTCTCTAATAAAGTATTTTTGAAGTTAAAATTTTTGTTCTTGTTTTAATACAGAATTGGTAGATCCAAATATTTTTATCCAACCAATCACAGAAGAACGTGCATCTAGGACTTTGTATCGCATTGAACTTCTAAGAAAAGTACGGGAACAGGTCCTTCGACATCCACAGTTGTTTGAACGCCTGAAGCTTTGCCATCCAAATCCAGACTTACCAGTCTGGTGGGAATGTGGCCCTCATGATAGAGATTTGCTTATTGGCGCTGCTAAACATGGGGTCAGCCGAACAGATTATCATATTCTTCGTGATCCTGAACTCTCATTTATGGCAGCTCAAAGGAACTACAGTCAAAGTAAGATGACTCATTCAAGGACTTCTACCCCACTTTTACAGCAATACCAAGTAGCACTTTCTGCTTCTCCTCTTACCTCTTTACCTAGGCTCCTAGACGCTAAAAGTATTATTCTAGAGGATATGAAAGTTAAAAGTGAAACCCTTAAAGAAGAGCCTCAGTCTTCTGAAGAAGAATCTATGTCTTCTGTGGAAACCAGGACACTAATAAAGTCTGAGCCTGTAAGTCCAAAGAATGGTGTTTTATCACAGGCTACTGGAGACCAGAAATGTGGTGGAAAAGTTGAAACAGACAGACGCATGGTTGCAGCCAGAACAGAACCCTTAACTCCAAACCCAGCTTCTAAGAAACAGAGAGTCCACAAAAGAGGATCAGAATCTAGTTCTGATTCTGACTCTGATTCTGAGAGATCATCCTGTTCTTCCAGATCATCATCTTCCTCGTCTTCCTCCTCTTCTTGTTCCCATTCTCGATCAGGCTCTAGTTCTTCTTCATCCTCATCATGTTCGTCAGCATCATCTTCATCTTCCTCCTCATCCTCCTCCTCCTCATCCTCTTCATCTTCATCAGAAGAAAGTGACAGTGAAGAAGAGGAAGTCCAAAAGCGAGGTATATGCATAAAGTAATTTCACTATTTTTAAGACAACTTTTCAAGGGAAAATAAAAATTTGATTTAGATAACTTAAGCATGCTTAAAATTGTTAGCTCAAATTTTATGCATACAACTTTTCCTAGAAATTCAGCATTGAAAAGGAAACTGGAACTACTGGTATACATTCCCTATTCAATATTCAAGGGATTGCAAAATAGTCAGACAGAAAAATTAGAGGAGTTTTACATAGTGCTTTATAATTGCCTTAAATTTGGTAGTACATTTTCCCCAGGAACAAGTTGATTAGTTAACAAACAAAAGTTAATACTGTATAACAATTGCCAGGAATCTTAAATAGGCAAACAAGAGTATCATGGGCCATACTTAACACCTATCTAGGTGTTGGAAGGATATAAGATAAGAACTACAGCCTGGGGCTGGGATTGTGACTCAGCGGTAGAGCGCTTGCCTCGCATGTGTGAGGCCCTGGGTTCGGTCCTCAGCACTCCATACAAAGCAATAAAATAAAAACATTGTGCCGGGCGCGGTGGCTCACGCTTGTAATCCCAGCACTTAGGGAGGCTGAGACAGGAGAATCGCGAGTTCAAAGCCAGCCTCAGCAATGGCGAGGCACTAAGCAACTCAGTGAGACCCTGTCTCTACATAAAACACAAAATAAGGCTGGGGATGTGGCTCAGGGGTCGAGTGCCCCTGAGTTCAATCCCCGGTACCAAAAAAAAAAAACATTGTGTCCATCTACAACTAAAAAAAAATTAAAAAAAAAAAAAAAAAAAAAAGAACTACAGCTTGTCAGCAGAGTAGTATTAGGTGATACTCTTCTGCAAGTATCTTTCAGGTTCAAGGAAATGAGTCAACACTAAGCATGTGCCAGATCCACCCTGGCTTAAGGAGCCTCATACTCCACAGGAGCCAGAATCTCTTATGAACAACTCCATAGGCATAACGTTCAGGGTTGCCACAAAGAATATCCCCAATTCCAAGAGTTCCTTCATTTAGAGAATTATGGTATCCCCATCAAGTATTTGTATTTCTCCCAATCTAAATGAAGTCTTCTAATTAGGAGTCATTCTAAAAGTAATGGTTACTTTATTGTAATCTAGGTGAATTTCTCCTTTTTATAAAAACCATTTTTTTCTACCACTTGTCTTAACTTTTTTTATTTTCAAATATCTCTGAATAATTACATTGGATTTTTAAAAGTACATATAAAGGGGTTGGGAATATAGCTCAGTGGTAGATTACTTGCCTAGCATGCATAAAGTCCTGAGTTTGATCCCCAGCATTGCAAAAGATAAAAACAATGCATATAAAATTGTCTTATGCCGTCATTTTAAAATGATTATAATTATTCTTAGCAGAAAGTACCCCTCACATGAAAGCCTATGATGAAGAAAGTGTTGCATCTCTGAGCACTACCCAGGATGAGACCCAGGATAGTTTCCAAATAAACAACGGGACAGCAGAATCTGCTTACCTCTTACAGGGTGGATACATGCTGGCAGCTTCATATTGGCCAAAGGTAAAGGACTAATTAATTTGTTGTTGGAGTAGGTGATTTTTTCTTTTTGTATTTTTCTATGTTGCTTTATAGTATTTTCTATATTGCTATATTCTTATGTGAAAAAATAAGTAATTGTAAAATGTAGAATGACATTTTGGCATTAGCATCAATAGTATACATCATAACTGTCCATTACTTTAGTTCTACTTAAATGTGTATGCTTGTCGATACAACTTTAAAATGTTTAGAGTAGCTGGGTGTGGTGGTGCACACATGTAATCTAGAGGATTGCAAGTTCAAAGCCTCAGCAACTTGGTGAGGCCCTAAGCAACTTAGCAAGACCCTATTTCCAAAAATTTAAAAAAATAAAAAGATCCAGGGATATGGCTCAGTGATTAAGCACTGCTGGTTTCAGTCCCTGGTACCCCAGAAAATTATTAAAGATAGTGATCCTTATATCTAAGTTAATATTCAAGGGCTTCTTTATGATAACATACTTTCAACTGAGACTCTGTGAAGAAATCAACGTGGCCAATTCTGACCTTCCACAAAAAAAATTCACTTAAGTACATGAAGTATCAATGGTAAAAAGCAGCCAAGACTTAATTAATAAAGGTCCACCCATTATGTTACAAGACTAGAACAGAAATACTAAACTTTAGGAATGAGATGGATCTTCAAAAGTCTGTCATAATTATTAAAATTATCCTTTGAAGCCTGGCGTGGACGCACACACCTGTAATCCCAGCATTTTGGGAGGCTGAGGCAGGAGGATCGCAAGTTCAAAGCCAGCCTCAGCAACGGCAAGGTGCTAAGCAACTCAGTGAGACCCTGTCTCTACATAAAACACAAAATAGGACTGGGGATGTGGCTCAGTGGTCGAGTACCCCTGAGTTCAATCCCTAGTACCAAATAAATAAATACATAAAAATAAAATTATCCTTTGATATTGCATCCTTTTCTAGGATCGTGTGATGATCAACCGGCTGGACAGTATTTGTCAAACAGTTCTGAAAGGGAAGTGGCCTTCTGCTAGAAGAAGTTATGATGCTAACACAGTGGCTTCTTTCTATACCACAAAACTACTGGACAGCCCCGGAGCAGCTACAGAATATAGCGAGCCCAGTGTTCCCACTCCCCCAGGTGCTGGTGTCAAAGAAGAACATGATCAGTCAACACAGATGTCAAAGGTGAAGAAGCATGTACGAGAAAAGGAGTTTACAGTGAAAATCAAAGACGTATGTGTATTTTTATTGCCCTAGGGCCTGATTGCGATTGCGGTGTGCAGCATGCTTTTCCTGCAAATGGCTGCCTGCTCTTACTCTTCCTTCCTTCACGTACTTGTCTCCTGGTATTTGCATTTTCTTTTTTGATATCCAGGTTATTAAACTTGAATACTCTACTAGAGGGATCGTCATTAAATATGTTTCTCTCCTTATACTTCTGAAAATAGTTCTGCTAATGGAGATGCTTTCTTAAACAGTGTGACAATTTGTTTCGATTTTTTTGTATAATATTTTAATATATCAGTGTACTTTCTCTTTTAAACGTTTAGTATGTCCTGTTATTAGTAATGTTTATTTTAATTGGATGTTTGAATCATGGTTGATTACTAGGCTAATTTGAACTTGATTGATAAAATATGGCTAACATCATCTGCGTGTCATTATGAATAATGTACCTGGAGATGTATGACTAAAGCTGAAAATGTTATGATGCACTAGTTACACAAAAAACTGTTTTGCTTAGAAAAGTGTATGATACGTGAATTTTTTTCGCTTAAGATAGAAAATTATTTATTGTAGAAACTAATTTAAAAGTTTTATTCAACTGATTTATAAAGGAAATGAGAACTTCATTGATGTTGCAGGGTTTTCACTTGAAGTAAAATTTTTCTTCTATCCTACAATAAGATTTTTGGTAACATTTTCTATTTTAATAATGGTGTTTTTTTAAACAGGAAGGTGGTTTGAAGTTGACATTTCAGAAGCAAGGGCTTGCCCAAAAAAGACCATTTGATAGTGAAGATGGTGCTCTAGGGCAGCAGCAGTACCTCACTCGACTTCGGGAGCTTCAAAGTGCGTCAGAGACAAGCCTCGTCAATTTTCCAAAATCTATGCCTGTATCAGGTGAAATGCAAATTATATTTTTCTAATTATGAAATATTTTCTACCATTTCAGAATTTTCTTTTATGATTCTTATAGTAAAAATTCATTTTTCCTTTAATGTCAGAACCACTGTTTAGTCTATAAAGTAATAACAATAACTTAAATTTTACTGAATATAGGAACTTTTAATATGACATTTTAAATCACAGAGGCAGGTTAGTATGGGTGAAGACTATTTTTTTGTATCAGGGATATATAACCACTGAGCCACATCCCCAACCCTTTTTATTTTTCATTTCGAAAAATAGGGCTTCACTAAGTTGCTGGGGCTGGCTTAGAACTCCTTCTACCTTAGCCTCCTGAGCTGCTGGGATTACAAGCATGTGCCACCAAGTCCAGCTGAAGATAATAATTTTTGTAATATGACTTTATACACAGAAAGTTCAAATAACATTTCAGTATGGAGATATATCATGAATTCCAAAGCAAATACCTAAGCCACCGAACCTACTTGTAGTCACAGCTACTGCGGAGGCTGAGGCATGGGGATCACAAACTCAAAGCCCACCTGCGTAACTTAGCAATACTCTGTCTCAAAAAAAAAAAAGAAAAGAAAAGAAAAGGACTGGGGGTACAGCTCAGTAATAGAGTGCTTGCCTAACATATATGAGGCCCTGGATTCAATCACCAGTTTGTGGAGGGAGGCGGTATTAATTAAATAAAACAAAATAAAAAACAAATACCCTAAGTCACAAAGTTAATAGGGATTGGTAGAAGTTAAAATGAGAAGTTTTAGAAAGATTTTAGAATTAGTATAGTCCAGACAACTGCAGTATACAGGAACTATTTATGACTAATCCCCAGAAATTAACCTTTCATCATCATGGAATTCTTGTAGGAGTAAGATTATTATTTTTTTTTAATTTTTTTTTTTTTTTAGTTGTTGATGGATCTTTATCTTATTCATTTATTATTTCTATGTGGTGCTAAGGATTGAACCCAGTGCCTCATGCATGCTAGGCAAGCGCTCTACCACTGAACCACAGCCCCAGCCCCAGCCCGGGAATAAGATTATTATTAAGCAGCTCTTTTTTGATTGTTAGGCAGCTCTAATTGTCAGAAACTTGTTTTTTATTTGGAAGTAAAATTTACCACCTGTGGGTTCTTCTCAAAGATACTGCCTTTACAAGTAGTATAGAATGAGTCTTCTCTTTATGTCTGCATGATAATCATAGAATTTTGAAAGCAGTTATCTCTCTCCTTGGGACTATCTATATTTCTTTTTTTGGGCGGGGGGGCAGGGATTGAACTCAGGAATACTCAACCACTGAGCCACATCCTCAGCCCTGTTTTGTGTTTCATTTAGAAACAGGGTCTCACTGAGTTACCTAGCACCTTGCCGTTGCTGAGGCTGGCTTTGAACTCACGATTCTCCTATCTCAGCCTCCCAAAGTGCTAGGATTATACTCGTGCGCTACCATGCCTGGCTTTTCTAAAATTCTGACAAATAGTAACAATAAATATTTACTGAATATGTAATTGGTACCAGGTGTTGTGTGCTCTGTAGATATTGAGGAACATGTTAGGCATTGTTTTTATCTTGACCTAATTGTGCTTTGTCAAGTGTTGAGAATTGAGAATGACACTGCAGACCAACTGAGTCTTGGTGTGTTGACCACCACGTGCAAATCTCCCAAAATACTAATTTTGTTATAGCAAAGAAATGAGTTGAATTTCCTTTATACCTTCATTATACAAGGCTAAGAATTCTATTTCAGTGTTATACTAAATCTGGTTGCCACACAATACTTGGAAGCATTTCAAAACTACTGTGTATTGCATAGTGTATGGAATTCCTACATTGTGGGGAAACAAGGCTTTTTTATAAGTGTTATCTTGAATTTATTGCTATTTCCAATTGCTGCTATTACCACTTTTAATTTTAAATTAGTTTAGCTTCGTCAAGCATCAGTTTGGTTTCTTGTGGATTCATTAATTAGTAAATAAACCTTCAGACATGCATTAATCACAGTTTAAATTTGAATCAGCTTTGCTTTTATTACTGACACATAAGTTTCCCAAATTATGCTTTACAATTAGAATTTTATTATTAAGGAGTTCCTTTTTCACTAGAAAATGGGAATGAATGGAACAATAAACTGTGTGCTTTTGTCTAAACTAAGTGGAGTTTAATAATATCACAACCCTTATCTTGATGACTCCACTATAAAATGGGATTGATAACTCTGTCATCTGTACATTTTATTGTTATTGCAGCTGAATATTATATAGTCTTCACCTATAAGTAAATCTTTGGTAATGAAATTTTTTTTTAAATATTTTTTAAGTTGTTGGTGGACCTTTTTAAGTATTATATCTCATCTGTCTTAATTGCATATGTGTAAATGTGAAATCTGTCTTTTTGACATGACTTTTTGGAAAGCTTTACCGTTTTTGAGCCTTATCTTGCTTGTGAAATGAGTAACAGGAAGACGAAAGAGGCTGCATTGTTAGGGGGATTACATAAAATAACGAAGTGTCTAATAAAGAGCTTGGCATACAGTTAAACACTACATAGATGTTAAAATTAGGTTCTCACAGATTCTTTATTGGATGCTTAACAAATGCTTTTATTGAAATTCTTCATTTTCAAAAGGCTATGATTTTTTAATTCTTTTGATTATCTTTTTTATTTTATTTGAAAGCCTGAATAAACACACCAGGTGAAATGTAACTTAATTTATGAAGGAAAGTAAAATAGCACAGATTATAACAAGAAGAAAAAACTAAAGCACTCATTCCAGAAACTGTGTGGAGTACTAGATAAAGGATGACAGAGCTAAGCAACCTGGGGTTGAATTTTATTAACTCCTGTGACATTGAGCAAGTGACTTAATGTTTCTGATCTCATTTATAAAACAGACTCAATAATACCTCTATGTTTTCATTCTGGTTTTGATGATTTAAGATAGCATTTGTAAAATATAGTCCAATGTCTGGCTCATAGTAGTCATTCAATAGAAAGAGGCTTTTTAAGTATTGTTATTGTTAGATCTAAAATAAAGACAACAAAGACTTTATAAAGTTAAATTTTCATTTTTAAATTCTAGCTTAAAATGCATTGAAATTTTTACTAAAATCACCCTCGGAAATTATTTGCAGTTGTGGCTCAATGGTAGAGCGCTTACCTAGCATGTGTGAGGCACTGGGTTTGATCCTCAGCACTACATAAAAATAAATTAATAAAATAAAGGCATTGTGTTCATCTACAAGTAAAAATATTTTTAAAAAAGAAATAAGTTAGGTTAATATGTAATTAAAACAAAGATTTGACCAAATATATTATTTTACAAATGTACACTTTAGTGTGCACTAATGTTTTTCTATTGATAATTAAGGTAGGTACATAAAAGTTTTATCAATAGAAAAACATTTGTGCACAGATAGCACTAAAGGGAAAGGGAAAGAAAGTAATACACTCCCTTTCATTGCTTGGTAGTCTACACTTATACATTAAATATTAGGTAGTACATTTAAAAACAAGGGCATTTGGGCTGGTGTTGTGGCTCAGTGGTAGAGCGCTTGCCTCGCAGGTGGAAAGCACTGGGTTCGATCCTCAGCACCACATATAAAAAAATGAATAAATAAAGGTCAATCAACAATTAAAAATTTAAAAAAAAAACAAGGGCATTTCTGTTGGGCATAGTAGCACATGCCTGTAATCCCAGCAGCTCTGGAGGATCATGAGTTCAAAGTCAGCCTCAGCAATTTAGTGAGACCTTGTCTCAAAATTTAAAAAGGGATTAGGGTGTGGTTCAGTGGTTAAGCACCTCTGGGTTCATTCCCACAGTACCAAAAGAAAAAAATGTAATTTATCTCACTACAAGGAACATTATGCTCATGAATGATGGAACATGAAATATTATTGCTATCCAGAAACATGGACAAAGTCCTGTGAAAGAGGTGGAATTGAACAGGATTTAGTAAGATTAGATAATGGTCTTTCTGGAAAATAGGGTTAATAGCAGGGGTGGAAGGACAGGATATAGCCTAAACCAGAGATTAGACATCAAGAAAATTATATGATTTTGTGATAAGACTGATTTAGCTAGTGTAAAAATTCTTAATAGAGAGAAAGATGCATATATAAGATTAGAGCCTACTTATGAAATCTGAATCTGAATTACAAAAAGCATCAAAAACTAAGCTCCAGGGCAGTGGTTGAGAGTTGCTCATATAGAAATAGGATTGATGCAAAGTAGTTCATTCATATTAGGACAGGAAACCACGAGATGTTCTTATGAAATAGAATGGCACTTTTAAAAGTGATACTTTAGGAAGGTTATTGTTATTTGAGCTAAAATGTACTATATGAAAATATTCTCAAATCATCATATTTATAATAGTATGTTAATATAATTATGATAAATTTTCCTATTAAGGAACTTTTTTACAGCCGAAATGGGAGAGAAGTAAGTTTCTTTTATAAGATTACAGAGCTAGCCAAAGGGCTACACTTTATTTGGGAGTACCCAGAACTTCTCAAAAAATTCTCCTTAATGATTGAAAATACATTTTTCATTAATGCATAGATGCTTAATAGGTATTTATTGAAAAAAATGCATGGAACTGTTTCATACCTCTTCTAAACATAACTCTTAAGTGACTACTAAAATGAAGAAGGTCAACTCTAATTTGGTAACTAAAACTTTACTGATGATCCTAAAGAAAATACTTGAAGTAGGTTGGAGCAGGAATCAACAATGGGAAATTGGGAAATAAATTAGTGTCTTTATTAAGAAGCAGCAGCACAATAGAGTTTTGCTGAAAAATTTTGGAGTTACAAAAACTAGAAGAAGCTAATTTTCTTTTTTTTTATTGGCCATATTTTCAAGTTGAGGAGAATCTGAAGTAGAAAAAGGTATTGTAGCACAAGAAAATAGATACGATTTTTTAAATAAGCTTTTAGAAACCGTAGGAATTAATGTGTTTGAGAGGGTTTGTTTAAACACAAGAAAGGCATGCTTCCCACTCTACAAGAAGCAGGAAGAGATAGGTACATGAATATAGAGTAGAAGAATTGAGAAGAAAAGTAAAAAATTGAAAGAAGCCTGTTACACACCTCCATGTTTTAAAATTGAGAAGCAGGGGTGATGTTTTTATTCCAAGAATTGCTTGATTTAGGATATATAAACTAAGAACTAACACTTCCATATAGATTTAGAAAACTGATTACTTTCAATTTGTTTAGGAACTAAAAGTTTATCACTGTTTTGGGTGTTTAATTTAATTAGGTACTTCCATTCAATCAACAACTGGTGCCAATGGAGTGATCTTAGACAACCAGCCTGTAGTCAAAAAAAGGCGAGGAAGGAGGAAGAATGTAGAAGGTGTTGACATCCTCTTTTTTAACAGAAATAAGCCACCTAATCATGTAAGTAAAGTAAAAATTATTGATCCTTGAGTCTAAAATTCAATCCCCTACATATACACATTGCACTTGTGTGATTTTACAAATACAGTGTTAATAAAGAAATTAGAAATATACTATATATTTTCAGGTTTTGTATTATTAGTAGAACCTAACATCGGCCAAGATTCATGAAAATCTTAGTTTTAAAAGATTTTACAGAGTCGGGTGTGGTGGTGCAAGCCTGTAATCCCAGCACTTAGGGAGGCTGAGACAGAATCACGAGTTCAAAGCCAGCCTCGGCAAGGGCAAGGGGCTAAGCAACTCAATGAGACCCTGTCTCTACATAAAACACAAAATAGGGCTGGGGATGTGGCTCAGTGGTCGAGTGCCCCTGAGTTCAATCTCCAGTACCCAAAAGAAAAAAAAGATTTCACAGGAGCCAGGCACAGTGGTGCACGCCTGTAATCCTAGCACCTTGGGAGAATTATGAGTTCAAAGCCAGCCTCAGCAATGGCAAGGTGCTAAGCAACTCAGTGAGACCCTATCTCTAAATAAAATACAAGATAGAGCTGGAGATGTGGCTCAGTGGTCGAAGTACCCCTGAGTTCAATCCCCAGTACCAAAAAAAAAAAAAAAAAAGGTTTAGCAGAATTTAATGGAATGCCTTTTTTTCCTTCAATAAAGAACTACTCCATGTATGTATGTAGAAAACACAGTGAATCCCACCATCAGGTACATCCACAAGAATGGGATCCTAACTAGAATAGATACATTTATGCTGGTATAATAATATCAAATGGAATCTACTATCATGTTAAACTAAAAAGAACCAATAAAAAAGGAAATAAAAAGAAAGAACTACTTCATTGAAGCATGGAATTAAATTTTCATTTGGTGTTTTTCTGCAGATTTCTTTAGGTTTAACCACCTCACAGATTTCCACAGGGATAAATCCAGCACTATCCTATACTCAACCTCAAGGAATTCCTGATACAGAAAGTCCAGTTCCAGTTATTAATCTTAAAGATGGGACAAGACTTGCAGGAGATGATGCACCGAAGAGAAAGGATTTGGAAAGATGGCTTAAGGAGCACCCAGGTTATGTGGAAGATTTAGGAGCTTTTATTCCTGTAGGTGATCATTTTAAAATTTTGGTATATATTATTTCTGTTATTTGTCAAACCTGTAATGATGAAGCATGATTTCTCATCCACTTGTGCTAAAAATTTGCTCTGCCTAAGATTTAGGAAAATTAACTGAAAAAAGAATAACAATCTTTTTTCCCCATAATACAATATAGTGTCATTTTTCACTTTCTATTCTGCATTCAACAAATATTTAATAATAAAAATCACTTCTGATATGAGTAGCATGTTAGACCCAATGGAAATTGCAAGGGTATAAAACTTCTGACCTTTTCTCAAAGAATTCATTATCTAATATTGGTCATAGTAAAATTTTACCTCTGTCTGCCATTGTATTTAACTCCTAACGTCTGTTGTTTCACACTACTGTATTAGAATGGTATTGTTATGACTATTTTATAGATAAAGAAATTGAAACACTGAAATTTTAAGTAAGTAGTGCAAGGCCACACAGCAAATAAAGTCCAGAATTGCACATGCTAGGCAAGTTGTCTATTATTGAGCTACATCCTAAACCCAAAGCTTCTGCTCTTAAGCTCCACTTCAGGCCATAAGAGTATGGCTTCTGTATCTCTGCAGCTGCACAAGTTCTTGTTAATTAAAGATGAGAATCTTATATTCAATTTGCATTCTTCTTAACCTCTGAAATACTACCTACCTATGGGCTTTCTCACTTAGAAATGTATTATTTAGTATCTAAAACTTTATTATCAGACAATAACATGAAATTTTGTGTCAGTATCCTTAACATTTCTGTGTACTTTATAAGGTAAAAGAATATAGGTTTATCCCATTTATGGTGAGGTTAATAGGCCTGTTCTATTTGCCTCCCTTATGAAGATCAAATGCATAACCAAAATGAAGCTTTCTGCTACCCTAAGAGTTTTCCCACCCTTCCCACTTTTCTCACTGCTGAGGTTCAAACCCAGAGCCTCGCACATGGTAGGCGAGTGCTCTACCACTGTGCTACAATCCTAGCCCCACCTCATGGGCTTTTTGAGGTCCATATCCTATTTACCTATGTTTCCTTGGACTAAACACATGAGTGCTTATAACACAGAATAGTATGTGCCTCCCTGTAAATATTTATTAAATCTATGATTTAAAAAAAAGCTTGAAAAAAAATTGCCTTGTTATTCTTTTCCATGAAAAGATATCAGACAAGCACTAATCTGTAGAATGGTCTTTGTGTCCATGATATATATTTAGATACAATATTTCATATTGCTATTGTTGTCACCAGGAACCAACCTGCTGTCTAAAACAGAAAGCCATAGTCTTTTTTTTTTTTTTTTAACCCAGGGGAACTTAACCACCAACCCACATCCCCAGCCCTTTTTTCCCCCCAGGGATTGAACTCTGCCACACTCTCAGACTCTTTTTTTTTTTTTTTTAAGTTGTTAATGGACCTTTATTCTATTTATTTATATGCAGTGCTGAGAATTAAACCCAGTGCCTCATCCATGGTAGGCAAGCACTCTGCTACTGAGCCAGAACTCCAGCCCTCTCAGACCTTTTTATTTAAATATTTTATTTAGAGACAGTTCTCGCTAAGTTGCTGAGGCTGACTTTGAACTAGTGATCCTCCTGCGTACACCTCTTAGGCCTCTGGGATTACAGGTGTGCACCACCATGCCCACCTTAAGTTTTTTTGGCAGGGTGGGGAGTACCGAGAATTGAACTCAGGGACTTTTGACTACTGAGCCACATTCTCAGCCCTATTTTGTATTTTATTTAGAGACAGGGTCTCACTGAGTTGCTTAATGCCTCAATAAATTGCTGAGGCTGGCTTTGAACTCAGGATCCTCCTGCCTCGGCACCTGGAGCCACTGGCATTACAGGCATGCACCATTGCACCAAGTCCAGTTTAATTTATTATTTTGAGACGGGGTCTTGCTATGTTGGTTGCTTAGGGCCTCACAGAGTTTCTCAAGCTGGTCTCATACGTGAGATCCTCCTGCCTCAGCCTCCCTAATCACTGGGATTATAGGCATGCACCACTGGGCTTCTTTAGTTTATTCTTCTGCATGTCCTTCATAGCCCTAATTTACTTAAAGGATGGCACAATTCTCAAGCTTTTATTTATTTCCTTTTAATTTTGGTGTCAAATAATGCTCTTTTATAAGGAGAGGGCTTGCCACTAAATAAAATTGGCAATTGGTAATTTTTAAAAAATGAAAATCATTATTTTAATGCTGTAATTTCATAATGTTAGAAAATCATTGCCAAACATGATGCATACATCTGTAATCCCAGTCGCTCAGAGACTAAAGCAAGACAATCACAAGCTCAAGGCTAGGGTCAGCAACTTATCAAAGGCCTAAGCAGCTTTGGCAAGACCTTGCCTCAGAATAAAAAAGGGCTGGGAATGTAGGTCAATGATAAAGTGCCCTAGATTCAATGGTTCAATTCCCAGTACAGGCGGGCAGGCATAGAGGACGAGAAAGAGAAAGAGATGAAGTACAAAAAGAAGAGAAGAAGGAATGAGAAGGAGAGAAAGAAAGAAATTTATGTATTTAGCGAACAAATTTTTATTGACTACTCTGTGCCAGTTACAATTTTAGTGACTAAAAATATAATAGTGAAGAACATGAAGTTTTTCTTGCTCTTGTGGCACTTTACTCCAGTCTCTGAAGGATTCTCATACCTTTCTCTTAATCACTGCAAGAGTTTTTATTAATGTTCTCAATTTTTGTACCCATTCATCATTTTCATTGCAAATAAACGTTTTGCCAGAATGTTTTATGTAACTTTACTATTAAGATTTAAAAACGTGTTTTTAAACATGCTTTATGTCCAGGTGTGGAGGTGCACACCCATAATCTCAGTTACTTGGAAGGCTGAGGCAAGAGTACTGCAAGTACAAGGCCAGCCTTGGCAACTTAGCAAGACCCTGTCTCAAAATAAAATTAAAATGTGTCAGGGATGTAGCTTCATGGTACAGCATTCCTGGATTCAATTCCCAGTAACCCCCCCCCCCCCACACACACACACACAAAGGCAGCATTTGTTCCACTAAAGAACAGAAGATATGCCAAGCATGGTAGTACAAGCCTATAACCCCAGAGGTTTGGGGGCTCAGTCGAGACAGGATGATCATAAGTTCATGGCCAGCCTCAGCAATTTAGCAAGGCCCTAAGCAATTATTGGAACCCTGTCTAAAAATAAAGAACAAAAAAAGCTGGGGATGTAGTTCAGTGGTAAATTGCCTCTGGTCAAACTTACAGCGCGAAAAAAGAAGAAGAATAGAAGACATAATTTAATTTAGCTGCTTTTAAAAGTATACTTTACATTAATGTTTTCTTACATCTCACATATTATTATAATATCTCTATAAATAATTACAGTATGGAATATATTATAATAGAGTTATACATAAAGTTCCATTCATGGGTATAGATATAAGAACAGTTAACTACCTAAGTAAAGTATGGTACTAATACTGGCAGAAAGACAGAAAATCAAACTGTTAACTGGTACATGAAAAATGAATAAGAAGGCATTGACCAGGTTAACACAAGAGGAACGTGTAGGCATTGTAGAAGTTATGAAGAGAGTTACAAGGTGATATGACTGTAAGACATATTCATGAAACAGTGACTAGTCTGATATTTCAGAGTATGTGGAAGAGTGAGTGCAGTGATAGTAAGTGAATAAAAAAGGTGAGTTGAATAGGTCCAGGCTGTGGTGGGACTGAAGATTTTGTCAACAGTTGTAGAGATAAGTAGCATGGTTTGATGGAAAAATATCTAATATTGTTGGATGTGGTTTTTTGTTTTGTTTTGTTTTGCATTGCTAAGATTGAAACTCACACATGGTAGGCATTGAGCTCTGCCATTGAGCTATACTCCCAGGCCTGTGAATATGATTTCTTAATCTGTCTCTTCCACTTACAAGTTGTATCCCCTTGAGGAAGACAACCTCTCTAAGCCTTGATACACCATTTATAAAATAAGAATACCTTTTAGTATTGTGAGAATTACACAACATGAGGAAAATAGTGAGATGAAAGTTACTAGCACAGATTATAAATTGTCACAGCACTGGGAAAGTCTGGGACATTTCTCCCAGAACTTGTCAGGAAGGAGAAAATTATCAGATTAACAAGTAAAGAACTACAATTTAGAGGAAACCACTCCAGCATCATTGGTAACCCCTTCAACTATCACTGTCCAGGTGTTCTGTAGTTTTTGAGGGCATTTAAGGAAAAAACTAGCAAAATCCTGCTCATTTCAAGAGCCAAAAGAAGGCCCTGCTTTCATATAGAACTATAAAAGTGATCATTCTGATGGCCTTGAATAATTTTATTTTATTTTTATTTTATTTATTTTTTTTAGTTGTAGGTGGACAGAATATCTTTATTTTATTTTTTTATGTGGTGCTGAGGATCGAACCCAGTGCTTCATGCGTGCTAGGTGAGCACGCTACCACTGCGCCACAATCCCAGCCCCAGCCTTGAATAATTTTAAAATGTAAATTTGAAGAAGAGATTCATGTAATAGCTTTTTTTTTTTTTTTTTTTGTACCAGGGACTGAACTCAGGGGTACTCGACCACTGAGCCACATCCCCAGCCCTACTTTATGTAGAGACAGGGTCTCGCTGAGTTGCTTAGCACCTCGCCGTTGCTGAGGCTGGCTTTGAATTTGTGATTCTCCTGTCTCAGCCTCCCAAAGTGCTGGGATTATAAGCTCAAGCCACTGCGCCCAGCTATGTAATAGCTTTTTATTAAAATATTTAAAGTTTAAATATTTTTAAAGTGTGAGTAACTAACCAAAAGATAGATGCTTCCACATCATAGGATTAAATTTCAGTTGTAATATTTTGAATAATTTTGCAGAAGCAAACATTTTAAAGATGTTTCCTTGTTTTAGAGAGTGCAGCTTCACGAGGGAAGACCCAAACAAAAACGGCATCGTTGCAGAAACCCCAATAAACTTGATGTTAATACTCTCACTGGAGAAGAACGTGTTCAGCTGATTAACAGAAGGAATGCCAGAAAGGTATTTATGTATTTGTGGTTAATCCTTTACATTGATTTAAATGTGTAAGTGATCTCTTAGAACACCGATTCATGGTGCATTATTTTCTAATAAGACCTGGAAGTGGATTGAATTTAGCAGATTTGTGGGGGAAGACATGGATAATAATGTTATACAACCTAAACTTAAATCCTGTATCACTGACTGAGCTATGAAATGAAATAAGCAAGCTGCTCAACATATCTGTATCTAAGCAGTGCCATTGCATGTGGCTATGCCCTACATAAGGACACTACATCTAAGACATTTGTTTTCCTCAGGAGGCAATTTTGCTCCTCAGGGAACATTTGCAGAATCTAGAGACTTTACCTAGGATTGAACCTAGGGCCTCTTAACCACAAGCCACATCCCCAGATCCTCAGCCTTTTTAAAAAATATTTTATTTAGAGATAGGGTATCTCTGAGTTGCTTAGGGACTCACTAAATTGCTCACTAAATTGAGGCTGGCCTTGAAGTTGCAATCCTCCTGCCTCAGCCTCCTGAGCCACTGGGATTATAGGTGTGTGCCACTTCACCCAGCTGGAGACATTTTTGGTAATCATAAATGAGTAGGTAAGTGGTGAGCAGGGGGAGGGTGCTACTTGCATCTAATGAGTAGAAGACAGTTAACCCAGATGCTGCTAATCTTTCTGCAGTACTTAGCACAACCCCACAATACCAATCCAAAATGTCTATAGTGCAAGAGTTGAGGAAATCTGATCTAAGGAAGGGACACCATTGACATCATAGCCATCATAAAATTTATCATATTTTGTCACTATAATTTTCCATCAGATAACCTCAAAATGTTTGTTCTATCAAAATCAGCATAGTATATAATTTTATGTTAGATGGAAATGAAATGTCTTACATAAAAGTACCTTGTAAACTAATGGTACTTCTATGCTTAATCCTTTTTGTTTGTTTTTTAAGACTTGAGGTTTTTTTGAAGCCCGATTTGATTCAATATTTGTTTCCTGAAGTTGTTACGTATTTAAATAAGTAATGTGTCTTTACCTTATAAAGTAAATGATAGAAGATTTCTGACACCCTTTTGTAAACGTAGCATTGACATACTATTTTTTATTCTGATAAATAAGTGATAAAATAAGAAAGAAAACATGGTTTGAAGGTAAGAGCACCAGATTTCTCATTGAATTGTTCAGCTGAAAAACTCACTTTACATTGGTCATGATAATTGCCTGATTCTATTTTACTCTGTTAAATACTTTCACTCCTAGGATAAAAATTGTAATTTCTCATAAGAAATATTGGAATTAGAAGCATAATAGCAATTGTTTTAATATTGTTCTGTACACCAGCTCTTTAAAATTAATGCCAATTTTCCCCCAGTTTCAGAGATATAGTTCATTCAGCTTTTGTCAGTATTTTACAGTAGTAATATAGATGTGTTAGAGAAAGAATAAGGTAATATTTAGTAGCATTTTAATTGTGTGCTTGCATATATTTGTGACAAATCTTTGCTATGATTGAATTTGTTTTCACCTTTTTTCTTCTTTTGTCTTAGCCAATTTTAAGGAGATGAAACAGTTTTGGATTTTTACTTGGAGGTTTAATAATAAACATATAAATTTTACTTTTAATTGGTGTAGCCTCATGAGGGTCTTGTTCATTTTCTTTAATTTGTAAAGTTCTTTTGTATCTTGAGTCTGTGAGGTACAGGCTTAGCTTGATGAATTACTGAGGAAAAGAATCTACTTAGATCCACAGAGGGCCTCCAATTTAAATTGAAGATTAATGAGCCTTAATAAAAGAGGAAAAGGGGCTGGGGTTGTAACTCAGTGGTGGAGCACTTGCCTAGCATGTGTGAGGCACTGGGTTCAATTCTCAACACCACATATAAATAAATAAAACTAAAGTTCTATCAATAGCTAAAAAAATGAAATTAAAGAAAAAAAGGAGAATACAATATAAATTGCTCAGATTAAGAATATAAGGAATGCTAGATAAGGACACTTATAGGCAATATAGCTGACTACATTAAATCCTGTCTATATCCTATCAAGACATAGTATTACCCATGTGTTAGGGATGCTGCTCAGTGGAAAAGCACTTGTCTAATATGCACAAGGCCCTGAGCTTTATCCCCAGAACCACAAAAAAAGAGAAGAGAGAGATATAGTATGTATTAATTCGAAAGGGTGTGGGAAAGGAATTAAAAAGTATCTTTAGAATCCAAGTAATTTCTCCAAATGTAATTTTTATGTATTTTGCAATGCCGGGGATCAAACTTAGGGTCTCATGCATGCCAGACAAATGCTATACCACTGAAACACATCACCAGGCAGCCCCCCAAATATAATATTCTTAATTTAAGTCTCAAAATACTTTGTCTCCATGTTAGGCTAATTATTATATGTATTATTTTTTATCTTTTCAAATTTACTATGACTTTTCACAAGGCATATATATCATTTCATACTTTTAGTGTTAATATACATCATAAACAAATAAGAGTAAAGGGTTTTGAGATCTTAGTTTGAGTTCTATCACTAACATTACTACCTGGCTTTAGACAAATTATATAACTTTTCCTTCATTAGAAAAATATAAGTAATACTTGCCCAAAAGGAAGTTGTAAGAACTAAAATATATTTTAAAAGTTCTTAGCATAATATTGTCATATAATAATAATTTTTATTATATGCTGGACAGTATTCTAAGACACTTGAATTGTCTCTCTCTCTCTTTTTTGTTTTTTTGATACCAGGGATTGAACTTGGGGGTACTCGACCACTGAGCCACATCCCCAGTCCTATTTTTTGTGTTTTATTTAGAGACAGGGCCTCAATGAGTTGCTTAGTGCCTCACTGAGGCTGGCTTTGAACTTGTGATTCTCCTGTCTTAGTCTCCCAAAGTGCTGGGATTACAGGCGTGCACCACCACGCCTAGCAAATTGTCTCAATTTTATCTACATAGAAAGCCATGAAGTCTGATTGTGGTGGTGCATGCCTATAATCCCAGTGACTCAGGAGGCTGAGGCAGTAGGATCACAAGTTCAAAGCCGGCCTCAGAGACTTAGTGAGTCCCTCAGCAACTTGGCAAGACTCTGCCTCAAAATAGAAAATAAAAAGGGCTAGGGATGTAGCTCAGTGGTTGAGTACCCCTGGGTTAAATCCTCAGTACTAGGGGCGTGAGGGAGCCACGAGGGAAAGGTGATTGTTATCCCCATTTTATAGATCAGGAAACTGAGGCTCAAAGCGATTTACTGATTTGCTCAAGTTCCTATAGCTGTTTAGTCTGACTCCAGAGGCTTACTCTTATCCAGACTGTACTACCCAACCAGCACAGCAAATTATAGTTCTTCATTTTCCTATTCTAGTTATTCCACTTAAAACATTTAAAGCCGGGTGTGGTGGCGCACACCTGTAATCCCAGCGGCTCGGGAGGCTGAGACAGGAGAATTGTGAGTTCAGCCTCAGCAGCGGCAAGGGGCTGAGCAATTCAGTGAGACTTGGTCTCTAAATAAAATAAAAAGATAAGGCTGGGGATGTGAAGTGCCCCTGAGTTCAATCCTGGTTACCAAAAAAAAATTTTTTTAATTTACATTATCACACATTTATATAGTATATTAATAGTCTATATGGATTGTTGTTTTAAATATAAAAATTGTTGAAGATGGTTCAAAAAATATACATATTTCAAAGAAATAAACTCTGTACAGTACCAAATAAAAACAATTAAAAATGGTTTTATATTCAATAATGTGTTAAATGTCTAACAATCTGTTTTTCATTTATAGGTTGGAGGTGCATTTGCTCCCCCTTTGAAAGACTTATGTAGATTCCTAAAAGAAAATTCAGAATATGGAGTAGCTCCTGAATGGGGAGATGTTGTTAAGCAATCTGTGAGTATTTCACAAATACTAACTCATATCATTTTAAAAGTGATATGCCATTTAATTGTATATTATTATATCAATATTACATTAATTATATAATCATTTTTATATAATTAAATATGTACACACACTGTATTTGTTTGTTTGTTTAGGTATTGGGGCTTGAACCCAGGAGCTCTGTGCCACTGAGCCACATCCCCAGTCTAAGTTGCTAGAGGCTGGCCTCAAACTTGCAAGCCTCTAGTCTCGGCCTTTTTTTGGGGGGGGCGGGTACCAGGGATTGAACTCAGGGGCACTTGACCATTGAGCCACATCTCAGCCCTATTTTGTATTTTATTTAGAGACAGTGTCTCACTGAGTTGCTTAGTACCTCACCATTGCTAAGGCTGGCTTTGAACTCGAGATCCTCCCTGCCTCAGCCTCCTGAGCTGTTGGGTATACAGGCATGCACCACCCCACCTAGCCATTTAATGGTATCTTAAACTTTCAATTAAAAATTAATAAAATATTCCATAAACAACATATGATGACCTTTTAGTTTCTTTCTTTTTCTTTCTTTTTTTTTTGAGTACTGGAGGTTGAATCCAGGGATGCTCTACCACTGAACTACATCCCTAACCCCTTCTGAATATTTTTAGTTGTAAATGTGCACAAGGGCACAATACCTTTTATTTATTTATTTTTGTGTGTCCTAAGGATCGAACCCAGTGCCTCACACGTGTTAGCCAGTCGCTCTACCACTGAGCTACAACCCAGCATCCCAGCCCTTTTTTATTTTGAGTCATTCTCACCAGGTTGCCCAGTCTGGCCTCAAAGTTGTGATCTTCCTGCCTCAGCTCCCTAGTATTAGTTCACAATTGTTATTTTTCACAGCATGTGAAAATTTCCCAGGTATTTCCTGAGTTAGAATGCAAAACCAAGCTGGCTTCAATGGTGCATGCCTTTAATTCTAGCTAATAGGGAAGTAGAGGCAGGAGGATCACAAGTTTGTAGCCAGCCTACACAACTTTACAAGACCCTCCCTCAAAATTTAAAAAATATAAAAAGGCTGAGAATGTAGCTCAGTGGTATAGAGTGCTTTACCTAGCAGGCATGAAGACCTGAGTTCAGTCCCCAGTATTACAAAAAAAAAAAAAAAACAGAACCAACATATAATGGTTTGTTTTTATTTTAAGCACTGTTTGAATAATTTCATAAATAATAGTCAAATATGTGAGCAAAGAAATATATATAACGATACTTGCCAGGTAGGGTGATACATACCTGTAATCCCAGGGACTCAGGAGTCTGAAGCAGGAGTATTGGAAGTTTTTTTTTTTTCTTTCCATTTTTTATTTCTTTATTTGTTCTATTTAGGCTTACATGATAACAGAGTGCAATTTGATTCATTGTACATAGATAGAGAATAACATCAATTTTCTAGTTGTAAGTTGTATAGAATCACAACATATATGCAGTCATACATAAAGTTAGGGCTATGAAGACCATGATGTTCCACCACCTTTACTGTCCCCATGCCCCCTCCCCACTTACATCCCTGTGAACAGAGTTCCACCATTGTTCCCATGTCCTTCCCCACATTATGGATCAGCGTTCACTTATCAACGAGTACATTCAGCATTTGGTTTTCTGAGATTGGCTTACTTCACTTAGCATGATATTCTCCAGCTCCATCCATTTACCTGCAAATGCCATAATTTTATTCTCTTTTATTGCTGAGTAGTATTCCATTGTGTATATATACCACAGTTTCTACCATTCATCTACCGAAGGGCATCTAGGTTGGTTCCCCAGTTTAGCTATTGTGAATTAAGCTGCTATAAACATTGAAGTGGCTGCAGCACTGTAGTTTGCTATTTTTAAGTCTTCTGGGTATAGACCAAGGAGTGGGATAGTAGGCTCAAATGGTGGTTCCATTCCAAGTTTTCTAAGGAATCTCCACATACTGCTTTCCAGATTGGTTGTACCAATTTGCAGTTCCACCAGCAATGTATGAGCGTGCCTTTTTCCCCACAACCTCGCCAACACTTGTTGTTGTTTGTATTCTTGATAGTTGCCATTCTGAATTACGTGAGATGAAATCTTAGGGTAGTTTTGATTTGCATTTCTCTGATTGCTGGAGATATTGAACATTTTTTCATGTATCTGTTGATGGATTGTATATCTTCTTCTGTGAAGTTTGTGTTCAGTTCTTGGCCCGTTTATTGATTGGGTTGTTAGTTTTTTTGGTGTTAAGTTTACTGAGTTCTTTATATATCCTGGAGATTAGTGCTCTATTGGATGTGTGTGTGGCAAAGATTTGTTCCCAGAATGTCGGCTCTCTGTTCACTTCATTGATTATTTATTTTGCTGAGAAGATGTTTTTTAGTTTGAATGCATCCCATTTGTTGATTCTTGATTTTAATTCTTGTGCTATAGGAGTCTTGTTAAGGAAGTATGGTCCTAATCTGACATGATGAAGATTTGGGCCTATTTTTTCTTCTATTATCCCAAGTTTTTCTAGTGTTTGAGCATAAACACTATTAGGCATTGGGTCTCTGATCTGATTCCCAGGTCCTTGATCCACTTTGAGTTGAATTTTGTGCATGGTGAGAGATAGGGGTTTAGTTTCATTTTGCTGCATATGGATTTCCAGTTTTCCCAACACCATTTTTTACAGGCTATCTTTTCTCCAGTGTACATGTTTGGCTCCTTTATCTAGTATAAGGTAACTGTATGTAATGGGTTCGTCTCTGTGTCTTCTATTCTATACCATGGCCTATATGTCTATTTTGGTGCCAGTACCATGCCGTTTTTGTTACTATAGCTTTGTAGTATAATCTGAGGTCAGGTATTGTGATGCTTCCTGCTTCACTCTTCTTGCTAAGGATTGCTTTGGCTATTCTGGGTCTCTTATTCTTCCAAATGAATTTCACGATTGCCTTTTCAATTTCTATAAGAATGACATTGGGATTTTAATTGGGATTGCATTGAATCTATATAGTGCTTTGGGAAGTATGGCCATTTTGACAATATTGATTCTGCCTATCCAGGAGCATGGGAGATTATTCCATCTTCTTAGGTCTTCTTCAGTTTCTTTCTTCAGTGTCTTGTAGTTTGCACTGTAGAAGTCTTTCACCTCTTGTTAAATTGATTCCCAAGTTTTTGTTTTTTTTTTTTTGAGGCTATTGTGAATGAGATAGTTTTCCTAATTTCTCTTTCAGAGGGGTTATCACTGATGTATAGAAATGCAATTGATTTGTGGGTGTTGATTTTATATCCTGCTACTTTGCTGAAATCATTTATTAGTTCTAAAAGTTTTCTGGTAGAATTTTTTGGATCCTCTAAGTATAAAATCATGTCGTCCTCAAATAATGATAGTTTGAGTTCTATTCCGATTTCTTTCATCTGTCTAATTGCTCTGGCTAGTGTTTCAAGGACTATATTGAATAGCAGTGGTGAGAGAGGGCATCCCTGTCTAGTTCCTGTTTTCAGAGGGAATGATTCCAATTTTTCTCCATTTAGGATGATGTTGGCCTTGGGTTTAGCATAGATAGCTTTTATAAAGTTGATGTATGTTCCTACTATCCCAAGTTTTTCTAGTGTTTTGAGCATAAAAGGGTGTTGTTATTTTGTCAAATGCCTTCTCTGCATCTATTGATAAAATCATATGATTCTTATCTTTAAGTCTATTGATGTGATGTATTACATTGATTTCCATATGTTGAACCAACCTTGCATCCCTGGGATGAACCCCACTTGATCATGGTGCACTATTTTTTTGATATGTTTTTGTATGCAATTTGCCAGAATTTTACTGAGAATTTTTGCATCTATGTTCATCAGGGATATTGGTCTGAAGTTTTCTTTCTTTGATGTGTCTCTGTCTGGTTTTGGAATCAGGGTGATACTTGCCTCATAGAATGAGTTTGGAAGGGTTCCCTCCTTTTCTATTTCATGAAATAGTTTGAGGAGAATTGGTATTGATTCTTCTTTGAAAGTCTTGTAGAACTCAGCTGAGAATCCATGTGGACCTGGGCTTTTCTTGATTGGAAGGCTCTTGATGGCATCTTCTATTTCTTTGCTTGAAATTGATCTGTTTAAGTTGTGTATGTCCTCTTGGTTCAGTTTGGGTATGGATGGAACACTCTATATGCTTCCAGAAAGTTGTCGGTGTCTTCAGGGTTTTCTATTTTACTGGAGTATAAATTTTCAAAATAGTTTCTAATTATTCTCTGTATTTCAGTAGTGTCTGTCATGATATTTCCTTTTTCATCATGAATTTTAGTAATTTGGGTTTTCTCCCTCCTCCTTTTCATTAGGGTGGCTAAGCATTTGTCAATTTTGTTTATTTTTTCAAAGAACCAGCTTTTTGTTTTGTCAATTTTTTGAGTTGTTTCTTTTGTTTCAATTTCATTGATTTCAGCCCTAGTTTTGATTATTTCCTGTCTTCTACTTCTTTGGGTGTTAATTTGTTCTTCCTTTTCTAAGGCTTTGAGACGAAGAGTCAATTCATTTATTTGTTGACTTTTACTTCTTCTGATGAATGAGTTTAGTGCTATGAACTTTCCTCTTAGCACTGCCTTCATAGCATCCCAGAGATTTGGATATGTTGTATCGGTGTTTTCATTTGCCTCTAAGAATTTTTTTTATCTCTTCCTTGATGTCTTCTGTTATTCATGCATAGTTCAATAGCATATTATTTAGTTTCCAGGTGATGAAGTAGTTTCTGTTTTTTAATCTGTCATTGATTTGTAATTTTATTCCATTGTAGTCAGATAGGATGCAGGGTAGAATCTCTATTTTTTTTGTATTTGCTAAGACTGGCTTTGTGACATAACATGATCTATTTTGGAAAAGGATCCATGTGCAGCTGAGAAAAAAAGTGTATTCACTCGTTGATGGATGGAACACTCTATATATGTCTGTTAAGTCTAAATTATTGATAGTTTCATTGAGATCTATGGTTTCTTTATTAAGTTTTTGTTTGGAAGATCTATCCAATTGTGAGAGAGCTGTGTTAAAGTCTCCAAGTATTATTGTGTTGTGGTCTATTTGATTCTTGTATTTGAGAAGGATTTGTTTGATATACGTAGAAGCTCCATTATTTGGGGCATAGATATTTATGATTGTTATGTCTTGTTGATATATGATTCCCTTAAGAAGTATGAAATGACCTGCTTTATCTCTTTTCACCATCTTTGGTTTGAAGTCCACTTTATTTGATATGAGGATGGAAACTCCTGCTTGTTTGCGGGATCCATGTGAGTGATATGTTTTTTCCCCACCTTTTCACTTTCAGTCTGTGGATGTCTTTTCCTGTAAGATGAGTCTCTTGAAGACAGCATATTATTGTTGGGTCTTTTTTTTTGATCCAGTCTGTCAGTCTGTGTGTTTTAATTGGTGCATTTAGGCCATTTACATTCAGGGTTATTATTGAGATATGATTTGTAATTCTGGTCATTTTGGTTTGTTTTTGGTTTTTACCTTGAGTTGTTTTCTCTTTTGAATGGTCTTTCCTTTAATGTAGTTCCTCTTTTTGAAAATTTTCATTGTTGGTTATCATTTCCTCTTCATGGAATATTTTGCCAAGAATGCTGTGTAGTGCAGGCTTTCTTGTTGTAAATTCTTTTAACTTTTGTTTATCATGGAAGGTTTTTATTTTGTCATCAAATCTGAAGGTCAGTTTTGCTGGATATAGGATTCTTGGTTGGCATCCATTGTCTTTCAGGGCTTGGAATATGTTATTTCATGATCTCCTGGCTTTTAGTGCCTAGGTTGAAAAATCTGCTGAGATATGAATTGGTCTCCCCTTATATGTAATCTGGTTCCTCTCTCTTGTGGCCTTTAAAATTCTATCCTTATTCTGTATGTTGGGCATTTTCATTATAATGCACCTTGGTGTAGATCTGTTGAAATTTTGTATGTTTGGTGTCCTGTAAGCCTCTTGTATTTGATTTTCCATTTCATTTTTCATATTTGGGAAATTTTCTGATATTATTTCATTGAAGAGATTGTGCATTCCTTTGGTTTGAAATTCTGCACCTTTTTCTATCCCAATAAATCTTAGATTTGGTCTTTTGATGCTGTGCCATATTTCTTGTATGTTCTGTTCATGATTTTTTACCATCTTCACTGTATGATCGAGTTTATTTTCAAGATTGTAAATCTTATCTTCATTATCCAAGGTTCTGTCTTCCAGGTGATCTAGTCTGCTGGTGATGCTTTCTATTGAGTTTTTTATTTGGTTTATTGTTTCCTTCATTCCAAGAATTTCTGATTTTTTTCCCCCACGATCTCTAGCTCTTTTTTTTTTTTTTTTAATTTTTTTTTTAGCTGTAGATGGACACAATATTTTTTTTTTTTAAATTTTTTTAGCTGTTGATAGATCTTTATTTTATTCACTTATTTATATGTGGTGCTGAGGATCGAACTCAGTGCCTCACGCATGCTAGGCAAGCGCTCTACCACTGAGCCACAATCCCAGCCCCCTCTAGCTCTTTCTTAAAGTAATCTTTTGCTACTTGTAATTGCTCTCTTATCTCTTTGTTAGAATGATGGATGGTTGCCTTTATTTGCTCTCCTATTTCTTTGTTGGATTGGTCAATTTTTGCCTGTAATTGTTCACTTATGTCATTCTTTAGTTCGCTGATCATTTTAATTATGTACATTCTGAATTCTTTCTCTGACATTTCATCAACTGTGCTGTCAATGGATTCTGTTACAGTGGTATCCAGGTTTATTTGGGACACTTTCTTCCCTTGTTTTTTCATGTTGATTGTGTATCTTCCTTTCTTGAAATACTAATCTGAGGTATTACGGCTTCTATCCTATAATCTTGTATTGACACTCTAGGTTACCTGTGTCTCACCTTGGAGCTACTTCTGTTCCCCAAGTCCCCAGATGGGCACTACTGCCACTGAAGTTGGTGGCGGAGGTAGTGAATGTACCTCTAGAGGGCAGTGGGAGTGGCCTTGGCTGGGCTCCTGAGGCGGCCCCTGAGGGCTGTTTTGCCCCTCTCTTGCACTCCTGCTGGTGAACAGGAATTCTGGAACGGAACTGGAGGTGGGCCCAGGTCTCACTTAGGCAGGGTCACAAGCAGGAGAGTCTGTGTGCGACCCTTACAGTGAGTGTGAGCTCCCCTGGGGCTGGAGACTAGCAGGCTCTGGTCTGCCTTCAACTGGGCACCCCTGGCGTTCCCTAAGGGCAGTTTTGGGCCTTCTGTCTCGCCTGACCACAGGAACTCTGGAGCAGAACTGAGGCGGGCCCAGAGCGCACTTGGGTGGGGCCTCTTCACGCTGGGATCTCTGCAGGTGACTCACCCTGGGTGTGCCTTCCTCTGTGGCTGGTAGCTATCAATCTCTGATCAACCCTTAGTTGGACACCCGTGGAGATTCCTGAGGGTGGATTTGGGCCCTCTGAGGCTTCTGCTGGTCAGCAAGAACTCTGGAGCGGAACTGAGGCAGGCCTAGGTCACCCTTGGGCGGGGCTGCCTCGGGCTGGTGTCTCTGGAGCGACTCTTGCCCTGAATTTGGGCTCCCCAGTGGCTAGAGGTAGCAGTCCCTGGTCTCCCTTTGGCTGGATACCCATGGAGTTTCCTGAGGGCAGATCTGGGCCCTCTGCAGCTCCTGCGGTCCACAGGAACTCTGGAGCGGAACTGAGGTGGGCCCAGGCCGCTCTTGGGCAGGGCTGCCTCCACTGGTGTCTCTGGAGCGACTCTTACCCTGAATTAGGGCCTCCCAGTGGCTAGCGGCTAGCAGTCTCTGGTCTCCCTTTGGCTGTACCGAGTACTGGAAGTTTGAGGCCAGTGTCTGCAACTTATTGAAAGCTTGTCTCAAAATAAAAAGGGTTGCAGATATAGTTCAGTAGTAGAGCCCTTGGGTTCAATCCACATTACTGCACACAAACACACAAATACACAAATAGAATATTCATCATGGTACAATTGTTTTTTTAAAAATTTTGGAAGCCGGGCGCGGTGGCTCAAGCCTGTAATCCCAGCACTTAGGGAGGCTGAGACAGGAGAATCGCAAGTTCAAAGCCAGTCTCAGCAATGGCGAGGCGCTAAGCAACTCAGTGAGACCCTGTCTCTACATAAAACACAAAATAGGGCTGGGGATGTGGCTCAGTGGTCGAGTCCTGAGTTCAATCCCCAGTACCACAAAA
>PVHX01018107.1:0-39186 GCA_004024805.1 Geosciurus inauris
AAAAAAAAGTCTGTCCAGGAGTGTTGATAGACTTCAGTCTTCTCCCTATGACATGAGTTTAGTTTTCTCTGATGAACAAAATTCCACTAAGACTGTGTTCCATTTTGGGTGGATCCAGTCGAGTAGGTAAGGAAGGCCTCCCTCTGCCCTGGAGCCGGAGAAACAGGGACGATCAGAGGGAGCTGGACCTGAGGTCCTTCAGGGGTCATTTTCTGAGCCCCAGTAGCCCTGAGGAGCATGAAGGAAGGGAGGGGCTTGCAAGGCTGGCAGAGCAAGGAGAGGGAGGGGAACAGTCTCTTGCTCCCGAGCGGAGAGAAGGGCAGGAGAGGCTGCAGGAGCAGACGCAGGAAGAGCTGAGCTTCCAGGTGGCCCGGTGACAGTGAGAGCTGCAGGGAGAGGCGCCAGGCTAGACACCGAGGTCTCGTCTCTGTGTGGAAGCTTAGAGAATGGAGTGGGTGGGAGGGAGACCAGTACTGTGAACTCTGTTGGTCTGATGGTGAGCCGCAGACCGCCAGGCATCTGCTTGTGGTGGTTACCATGGAAACCCCACACTGCAGACCCAGGAGCACCAGGTCCAGCCCCTCTCATTAAAGATGATGAGACTGAGGGCTACGCAGGGAAGAGACTGCTTCCTTTCCTATGGGCATCCTGGAAACCATTCTTTTAAAAAAATATCATAGTAAAACATCACATAAAATGTGTCATTTACATTGGAACCACTTTTGAAAAGACCGTTCAGTACATACGACCAATGCCACTATCCCTCTCCAGACCCCTTCCATGGTTCCAAACTGAAACTCCAGATCCACTGAATAATTCCCCTGCCCCCAGCCCCTGGACGACCCCATTCTACTTTCCATCTCTATGAGCCTGAGTACTCGGGTGCCTCACATTAGTGGGACCACTCTCCGACCTTCTATGATGGTTTCTTTGGCTGAGTGTAAAGTCCTCAGGTTCAGCCTTGCCGCAGCGCATGTCAGAATTGCCTTCCTTCCCGAGCCTGGATAGCACGGATGGGCACATTTTGCTCATCAGCACATCTGCCAGTGGACCTTGGGCTGCTCCCATCCTTTGGCCATTGTGAATGATGCTGCGGTGAATGCAGACGCCCGGCAAAGCTCCTTCCTAGACACTAGCTGTCAGTCTTTAGTGAAGAACAAGATGTTTGCTGGTGCATTTTGAATAAGAAGAAAGGAGAACAGAGAAGAGTGATGTTTCTTCCTAAAAAAACAATCCAGCCGGGTGCGGTGGCACACGCCTGTAATCCCAGCACTTTGGGAGGCTGAGACAGGAGAATCGTGAGTTCAAAGCCAGCCTCAGCAACGGCGAGGTGCTAAGCAACTCGGTGAGACCCTGTCTCTACATAAAACACAAAATAGGGCTAGGGATGTGGCTCAGTGGTCGAGTGCCCCTGAGTTCAATCCCCAGTACCAAAAAGAAAGAAAAAAAAAAAAACCAAAACAAACGAACAAAAAACCAGTCCAAAGCAGTCTTTGTGCCCGATGCTCGCAGGACACACTCCAGGCGATGCTTCCTTTTACGCCTGTCGTGATGAGGCTGTGGAGGCTGCACCTGCTTCCAGTTTGTGGTAGGCTGACAGGTGGCAGAGCTGCTACTGTCTGCAAGGCACACATTCACCCTGGGGCATCTCTGGGCTTCTAGGAACTCTGCCTAAAGGCCAGCTGCCTGGGTCTGCCATTTATAGGAAAACAGGCTCCATGATGGCCAGGGGGGTGTTCATCTATTTTATTAACTCGTGAGTCACCAGCATCTAGAGCATTGCCTGCCTCTCAGGGGAAAAAAACCAAAAAAACAAAACAAAACAAAACCCCCCTGCTGAATGAATGAAATTCTTTCCACCTTCATGTGGTCCAAGATAATGGCCATCTCAGTGAAAGAAGAAACCAGGGGAAGAGAAGCAGACTTTGGGAGCTTACCTGAGTTCTGGTCCTAACATGCTGCACGACCTGGGCCTGTCATTTGCCCTTCCTGATTTCTTATTGCTCAGGGTGGGGGCAATGACACCTGCTTGAGCTGACCTCACCAGCTGCCAGGAGCATGAACCTTCTGACCTCATGTAAATAAAAGTGCTATATGAATGGGTGTCATTATTGTCCTGATCCCTGACCTCTCTCCCAGGCACCAGCCCAGCATCAATGAGTAACCTTCACCTGCAGGTACCTGTCGATCTCAGTAGCTCCCTGCAAGAAGCATCCCTCTGACTCCCCATTTTTCTGCTTCTGTCGTTATTTTCTCAGTCTTTTGTGCTTGAAGCTTAAGTCATGTTTATCCTTTCCCTTTTCCTCTCCTTCCCTTTCCTGTCCTAAGTCTGGTTTATTCTTTCCTTGTGTGACCTTCATTTCTTCTGCCACCGCCCCAGTTAGGGGTCCCCCCATTTCTGTGGGACTTACCAAAGCCTTGAACATCTCCTGCCTCTGGGCTTTTCTGCCCCATTTCACCTAAGTTGCCAGCAAGATGTCCCAGAGTGCAGCTGTGCTCCCATCATGGCCCTACTCGAAAATGACTGACAGATGAGTGATGTCACCTCTCACTTCCTCACCTCGTTCAAGGCCATCCCAACCTGGTCTCCCTGACCTGATATTGCCCACTGGGCTCTGCGTGCTCTCCCTTGGGCTGTCCTCAACTGCTTGTCTAACCTGGATGTGTGCCAAACACCCTTGTCTAAGCCTCTGGCTGCAACCCTCCAACTCCTACCCTGTGCTCTCTCCAAACCCTTCCTCTGCTTTCAAATCCAGTCCAAGAGCCCCCTGTTCTATTTCTGTACATAGCACAGACCCCCTCTACTTTACATCCACCTTGGCTCCAAAGAGTTTGCATTCCTTCCTGGGCTCCTTACCAGCCTGAATTCCTGAGGGTGAAGAGGAAGTGTCTGGCTTCTACTCCCAGAACAGTCAGCTGTGGGTGCTACTGGTTGGAGACATTTCCTTTGAGGCTCTTTCTGAATCTCCTTTCTGTCTCACCTGGATCATCTGGGCCGACCTTCAAAGTTTTATTCTTGCATGTTGCTCGATATGTTTCCCAGTGTGTGGCTTGCAGGGGGTGCACAGTGTTCAATGGTTATAAAATGGATGAGAATCCATAACCAAAAACTTCATTCCCTCCCTTCCTGATGGGAATCTGAGAAGGAATGGACAGAGTGCTTCTTTCTTCCTCCCTGTGTGAATTACAAGCTCTGGGTCAAGGCCATCCTGTCTCAGCATTTCTTTGCATTGCAGCAAATGCACTTGCCAAGACTGTAGAGGAAGAGGAGCTGCCTCAGCCACCATGTCATAGAACTGCACTTGTTGCTCTAGGGCCACCCGCCAAAGGCCTTTTCACTTAGGCCAATCTTTGGCTCTGGGATGCTTTGGCTTCCTGTCACCTTGGACTCTGTTTAACATCTCAGCTGGATTTGGCTGAGTTGGAGATTGCAAGGGATATGCACGTTGCTGTCCTGCATGGGTGCCCTTCTGCAGCCCTGGCAGCCTCTCTCTTCCTTTGCCTTCTCCTTGGATCACATCTGCAGGGGGATCTGGATCCATCTACTACATAATGGAACCCAGCCATCAGCACATGGAGGAGCAGGCTGACTGAGGTCTGGTTTTTTCTGGACCAGCTCAGATCAGTGTTATGTATTCATTGAAATGGAGATGAATTGCCAAATGTAACCGCTAAATGTGATTTAAATTTTATATCTTTGTGAAGTTTTTCATGCAAATTCGCTAATTAAAAAAATCCCTTTGCAGACATTTTTCCTCATGGTTTTATTACACGAGGGTTGGGAAGACTGGGAGGCAAGAGATTTCTGTCAGGAACACAGTTTTCTGTTTCTGAGCAATATCATGCAATTGGGACACTAGACAGAAGACATTGGAAGGCTCAAGTTCAGCCTTGGCGAGCTGTCATCCAAAGATCTTTGGAAAACTAGTAGCTCCCCATATAAGCTTTTTTTTGCCCTGGGGATTAAACCCAGGGGCAATTTATCATTGAGTTACATCCCCAGCCCTTTTCATTTTTAAGCTTTTGGATAGGGTCTTCAGGTTAGCCTTGAACTTGCAATTATCCTGCTCAGGTTCCCCAGAGTCACTGGGATGACACATTCTTTTGGTATGGGGATGGAACCAGTTGCAACTCTCCTGCCTCAGCCTCTTGAGTCACCAGAATTATAAGAATGTGCCACTGTGCCCGGCTACCTCATCCCTTTTTCTTTCTCATCTTTTTGTTTCGATATGAACTTTCTCAATTACTTTCTCCTGATAGTAAAACAAGAGAGATTGGATCAAAATGGCATACCAAGTACATGTATCCATTCCATCCCCAATTCCAGAAATGACAGAAAATATCTCTTGACTAAGAAAGCCCTTGACCTTCAGTCATTTGTTTCCCACCACCCATACTAAGGACTTAGCTGCTGTTTTTCACAAAAACACTGATCTTCCCTTGGGCCTGTAGATATCCACTGGGTAACTAGCAGCAAGATAAAGGCATGGCCTCTCTCCCTTCTTTTGTGTCTCTCTCCTCCGCCTAAAACTTTGGGTCAGGTTCCTGCTCAGCTCCCCACATAGACATGTTCATCATTTGAGTATCTGTCTCAAGACAGGCATATAGTACTTGTATGGTTGATTAGCCTTAAATTTGCCTAATCTCTTTCCTGCTTTAAGATTGAAGACACCAAGGTCAGAATTTCTAAGATATTTTCAAGATCTCAGGAACAGTGAGCCTTGCAGGTAGAAATGTCCCTTTAAGCAATAGTACCAGGCACGGTGGCGCATGCCTGTAATCCCATCACTTTGGGAGGCTGAGACAGGAGGATGGCAAATTCAAAGCCAGCCTCAGCAATAGCGAGGCACTAAGCAACTCAGTGAGACCCTGTCTCTACATAAAACACAAAATAGGGCTGGGATGTGGCTCAGTGGTCAGGTGCCCCAGGTTCAATCTCCAGTACAAAAAAAAAAAAAAGAGTATCTGTAGAAAAACAGGATCATATTGTAGAATTTCTAAATCATTAAATTAAAAATGCAGTCCAATAGAAAAAATAAACAGCAAGAAGGTATAATAATTCTAAAACATAAAAAGGAATTGGGGCAGTGTGGTGGAGAGTACCTGTAATTCCAGTGACTTAGGAAGCTGAGGCAAGTTCATGGCCCTAAGCAACTTAGTGGAACCCTGTCTCAAAACAAAAAACAAAAAGAATTGGGGATGCAGCTCAGTGGTAAACACCTCTGGATTCACCCCCTAGTTAAAAAAAAAAAAAAGAATTGTGAATAAATCTAAGAACACAATCATGATAAATAAAATGGGTTTAAATATGCTAACAAATGTCTTTTAGATTGGGTTAGGAAAAAAACCTGAAGCCTAAAAATAAACATTTTATTAGAGACTTCCTAAAACAAAATATTACAAAAGAGTTAAAAATAAGACATGGAAAAAGAATTCCACAGTGTATACATGTATCAAAGCAACATATTATACTACATATATATGTATATATATGCATAATTATTGTCAATTAAAATAAAACTTTTCCCCCCTGGTGTTGGGGATTAAACCCAGGGCTTCACACACGCTAAGCAAATGCTATGCCACTCAGCTACACTCTCAGTTTTGTGAACCTTTTCTTTTTCCTTTGGTACAGAAGATTTAACTCAGGGGCACTTGACCATCAAGCTACATCCCCAGCCCTTTTTATAATTATTTTGAGAAGGTCTTGCTAAGTTGCTTCGGGCCTTGCTAAATTGCTGAGGCTGGCCTTGAATTTGCAATCCTGCCTCAGCATCCCAAGCTGCTGGAATTACAGGTATGCACCACTGCACCCAGCCTTTTTAAAAAACATGAAAAAAAATATGAAGCAAATATTCTGAAGAAAATATGAAGCAAATATTCTGAAAAAAAGGCACCCAGCCTTTTTAAAAAACATGAAAAAAATATGAAGCAAATATTCTGAAGAAAATATGAAGCAAATATTCTGAAAAAAAGAATCTGAAGCATTATTTGTATCAGGTAAAAACAGAATTCAAAGTGAAAATTATTTTAAGAGGAAAGTTTTTTTTTTAATTTTTTTAATTTTTAAAAGTTACCATTTACCAAGGAGTTACAATTGATTTTCTCGAATCCAAAATTCTAAAGTACAAAATTCTTCAAAATTCAGAACCTTTCAAGTGTTGACCTTATGCGGTAAGTGGAAAATTTCCCACTGATCTCATGTGACAGGTCACAGTCAAAATGCACACGCACTAAACATATTGTGTAAAATTATCTTCAGGTTATGTGTATAAGATATATATGAAATGTAAATGAATTTCATATTTTAGACCTGGGTCCCATCCTTGAGATATCATATTATATTTATACCAGTATTACAAAAATTGTTTAAAAGTCCCAAATCTGAAATAGCCCGGTGTCGTCAAACATTTCAGATAAGGGAGACTCTTATTTATAAGTCTTTATGCAACAGTACAGCTTCAAAATACTAAAGCGTAAACAGATAGAACTATCAGAGGACTGACAGATGTGAGTGGCGGGAACGTGAGGTTACAGGAATAATTCTATAAACTGGGCCCACTGTGCTGACCCCCACGTGCTTTTTCTTTTAAAAAGCAACTTACCTGCAGCCTTGCCAACAAGTTATGTATATTCCTCCACAAATTACTACCTGTAATCAGCAAGAGAAGCAGGCCCAGAGTGCTGATCGTCAAATACACGTTACCCTGAAAGGGGGGCTGGACTTTTGTGACCCTTACGCAGACCAGATCCCAGAACTCAGGGAGATAAGCATAATCCCCTAACCACAAAATCTGTAAGAACAGTTTCCAATCAGAACATGAGTGGGCCAAAGTGACCTAGAGTTGTCATGCACCCTGGGAGACTTGATGTCAACCTGCTGTCAGTCAGAAGTCAACATGTGGACCTGAGCGGGAGTCTCTGGAAACTTTCCTGGGATCCCCAATAAAACTTGAGGGCAGGAGAGGCATGCTGTTCCTCTCCTCTCTGAGGGGACTCATTCTCTGCCTTGTGATGTCCATTTCCCACCTTCCTATGCCTTCAATAAACTCATGCCTGTTGTTCTGAGCTGTTTGTCTGAAATCTTTCTGTCTTGATTGCAAGAATCAGCATGAAGGAGGTCTTCATGGCTGCCTGGGTTTAGGAGAAGCCCCAGCCTTGTGCCAATATGAAATGTGTGAGTCCATAATTATAGTGGGAGATTTAAAATATTCATTTCTTTCAGATATTGACAAATAAAAATGAAGAATACAGAAGGTTTGAGTAAGTTAACATCTTTTGCAAATAACTATGTGGAGATTTTAAAAAAATTTTTCTAAGTAGTTATACATGACAGCAGAATGCGCTTTGGCACCTCATACATAAAAGGAGTATAACTTCTCATTCTTCTGATTGTATGTGATGTAGAATTACACTGGTCATGCAATCATATATGAGCATAGGGTCATAATGTTATGGAGAATCTTATATTCTTAAAAGAGACTGCATTACTTTTCCACACTTAAGATACATGAATAAAAAAATTGGCCAGCAAGCCAGACACAGGTGTGGTGCACGCCTCTAATTCCAGTGGCTCAGGAGGATGAGACAGGAGGATCACGAGTTCAAAGCCAGCCTCAGCAACTCAGCAAGGACCTAAGCAACTTAGTGAGACCCTGTCATTAAATAAAATACAAAAAAGGGCTGGAGCTGAGGCTCACTGGTTAAGCACCCCTGGGTTCAATCCCCAGTGCCAATAAATAAATAAATAAATAAAATTGGCCAGCAGGTTACAAAGAAAATCTCAACTCCAAATATGTGGGATGTCTACAACAACAAAAATACCACAAGTAAACAGTAATTTAAGAAAAAGACAAAAACCGTTAATAGTTGTTCTTTCTGGGGAAGAGAGAGGTAAGTATGGAATATTTATATTTAACAACACACGTGAGGCTTTTGCTTGATTTTTTTTTTTTGTTATTGTATAGTTTCGAGTTGTTTAAAGTAACAATTGTCTGAAGGAACAAATGAACAGACAATAAGTTCTCTTCTTTCAATTAGGAAAAATAAGTTATTTAGAATTAAAGTCACAAAAGTTATTATATTATCAGAACCTGTGCATAAAAGGTAAAGTAGTAATCTGGGTACGGGTATAGCCTCAAATTCACTGATTAGGAAACAATAAATAGGACATAAAAGAAGCTTTTAAAATCCTCCCAAAATTAAATGAAAGGTCAGTCTAAACACAAGGTCCAAATATGAGAGGAAGTCTATAATTTGCTGTCTCTATAATTGTCTACTGTAAACATCCCAGAGAATCAGCTGAGACACCCTGCAATCCAGTAAAAAGTAATAAAATGATGAGAAATTTTTGCTCCTCATTTAGACAAAAGTTAGTTTCTACTGTTGATAAGAATGTGAGACTAGGCACCAGCTTATTTTTTTTGGTATGCCGGGGATTGAACTCAGGGGCACTTGACCACTGGGCCACATCCCCAGCCGTATTTTGGATTTTATGTAGAGACAGGGTCTCACTGAGTTGCTTAGCACCTCAGCCTTGCTGACGCTGGTTTTGAATTCGCGATCCTCCTGCCTCAGCCTCCCAAGCCGCTGGGATTACAGGCGTGTACCATCATGCCCAGAAAATTGGTGCATTTTTAAGGGCGATTCCGCAGACTTTCTCAGATTCAAGCACACTTAACGGTTGATGCGTGACTGCGCTTGCAACTCTTGTGCTCCAAGAAACTTGCAAAGGAGTTTGTTTGAAATCACAGGAAGTTAGAGGCAATCTAAATGTTTACCAACTTGTAACATAAATTATCATGTATTTAGTCTATGGAATAGCATGTGGAATTAAAAGGAATGATATAGGCATATGGACAGGACTTTCTAAGACATGTGGTTCATTGAAAACGAATGAAAAAAAAATCTCTTGTTGGATACAGCTGTTGGTGGTCCCCAAAGCTATGGTCAACTGCCTTCCTTGAAACTGTCCCCTCTAGTGGTTGAAAGAGTTAAGTACAGTATTTACCTTTCCAGCTTCCACTGCGTCTAGTGGTAGCCCTGTGACACACTTGGCAAATGCAATAAGGAAGTTGCTGGCAAGTTTCTGGGACATCTTTGCTTTCCTGGTAAAAATGAAAGATAGCACAGCCCTCCTCTCTTCTTGCCTCGAACTCACAGAGGTCTCAGGTGGACTGCTGGAGATTGCAGTCATCCTGCAGTCCCAAAGTCTGAAACGTGCATGAAAGTCCCTGAGAATCAGCAAGACAGCAGTGTCACCTGATGTCACCAAACTACTCAGCCAACTCCCGGACCTACTCACGTCCAGAATTCATGGATTGTGAGCAAAATTAAAACCACAGTTGTACCTGGGAAAAGTGATGTATTTCTGTAATGTCAGCTAGTTGGGAGGCCCTATCTACTTGGAACTCCAGGCTCTTGCCAGTTCTTGGCCCTTGGGAAGCCCTACTTTGAAACCCTGTCTGAAAATAAAAGATAAAGAGGAAGCCGAATGCAGTGGTGCACACCTGTAATCCCAGTGGCTCAGGAGGCTGAGGCAGGGGGATCACCAACTTGTTGATGATCCAGCTTTAGCAACTTAGTGAGGCCCTAAGCAACTCATTGAGACCCTGTCTCTAAATAAAATATAAGAAAGGGGTGGAGATGTGGCTCAGTGGTTAAGCGCTCCGGGTTCAATCTCCGGTACCAAAAAGAGGATGTAACTTGGTGGTAAAGAGCCTCAGGTTCAATCTCCAGTACCACAAGAAACAAACCCCAAATCCCTAAACTAGAAAAAGACAAAAAAACAAAACCTCATTTGTTTAAGTCACTTTTAGTAAAAGTTGTTGGATGATTGATTGCTGACTGATACAATCATGCATTGGTACAGACACATCTCTGTAAATGCATAGAGATTTGTAATACATAGATACACCAGGTGGTATCTACGGTTATAACTCAGGAATGAAATAGGATTGACTTTCCACTCTAAATACTTCTGTAGCATTTCAAATTGTTTCCATGAGGAAGTTTTCATGCATTAACTGGGTGATGTTTTTAAAAATTTAGGAAATACAAAAACAAAACCTTTTCATTATTGAAACTTTGGGATCGCTGCCAGATATAAACAAAAAGGATCTCACTCATTATCCCATCACAAAGAAATAAACATTGTCGATTTGAACTCTCTCTGTTGAGATGGGGTCTCATTATGTTGCCCAGGCTGGTCTCAAACTCCTAGGCTCAAGTGATCCTCCCTTCTCAACCTCCAAGTAGCCAGGACTCCAGGTGTATGCCACAGTGCCCAACTTCTCTCTTTTTAATTAATAGATTTGCTTTGGAAGCTTTAGATTTATAGGAAAATTGAATAATTGGGCAGATAGTTCCCAATACCTCCCCATCTGTTTCCCCTTATTACATTGGTTTTGTTTTTGGTGCTGGGGATCAAACCCAGGTCCTTGCTCATGCAGGCAAGTGCTCTACAGCTGAGCTGCACCCCTAACCATCCCCTATTCTTGTTTTTGAGGCAGGGTCTCTCTATGTTCCCTGGGCTGGTCTCAAACTCCTGGGCTCAGGGGATGCTCCTGAGCAGCTGGAACTCCAGGCTCTTGCCAGCTCCTGGTCCTATTGTTATCAGTTGCTTTCATATGGTTCATCTGTTACAATTAATGGACTAATACTGACACACTATTATTAACTAAGCCCATAGTTTACATGAAGGTCACGTTGCGTTCTGCAAGTTCTGATCTTGACAAATACATCATGTCATGCACCCACCATTATGGTGTCTTACCGAATGGTTTCTCTGCCCTAAAAACCCTATGTTCCCCTGGCAAGGTGGCCATGCATGCCTGTGATCCATGCTACTCCTCCAGGCAGGAGGATCTCAAGTTCAAGGCCAGGCTGGGGAACTTAGTGAGACCTTGTCTCAAAATAAAACATAAAAAGGATTGGGGATGTAGCACAGTGGTGAAGTGTCCCTGGATTCCATTTCTACAATCACTGGAGAAAAAAAAATCCTCGTCTCCACTTACTCATTCTTCCTCCCTGCTCCCCAACTCCCATCAAATTCCTGGCAGCCACCAATACTTCTACTGTCTCCATAGTTTTGCCTTTTCCAGAATAATATATAATTAGAATTCTACAGTATGTAGCCTTTCCAGATTGGCTTCTTTTACTTAGTAATATGCAACTGAGCTTCCTCAATGCTTTTCCAAGTCTTGATGGTTGAATTTTTTTGTTTGAGTGCTGAATAACCCTCCTTTGTCTAAATGTACAATGGTTTATTTATTCATTCACCCACTGAAGGACATCTCGATTGCTTTCAGTTTTGGGAGATGACAAATAGAGCTGCTTTAAACACCCATGTGTAGCTTTTTATATGGGCATAAATTTTCAACTCAATTGGGTAAATATCTAGGAGTGTAACTGCTTTGGTTTGACTATATTTAGTTTTTAAAGAAACTGACAAACTGTCTTCCAAAGTGACTGAACCACTTTGCATGCCCACCAGGAATCAACGAGAGTGCCTGTGCCCTCATCAGTGTGGGATATTGTCAGGTTTTTGGATGTTGGCCATTCTGATAGGTGAGTGGTGGTACCCCATTGTGGCTTTATTTGCAGTGCCCTGATGACATACAATGTCACACATCTGTTCATGTATGCATTTGCCATCTGTCACTCTCTTTTCATAAAATGTGTAACCCAGGTGACAGCTGGGATTTTTTTTTTAGTCCCTTGAAAGTCAGATGAAATTTATCGAACGTCTTATTGCAAGCCCTGTGAAAGTGCTAATGCCTCTTTGAGACAAATCTTTTCTAGATTAGACAAGGAAAGACCCAGAGAAATGGGGAAATTTATCATGTTTTCCATTATCTCCACATGTAAGCACAGAGTGCCCTCCTGCACCCTGTGTCGTGTGGACTTGGCGATAACTTGTCTCAGGGGAATGGGGCAGGTGTGATTCCTTTTTGAAAAAATCTGAGTGGGTGGATGAATGATCCCTACTGATAAAACTGAGGCGACCGAGCTGGGACACAAACTCAGGTTGTCATAGTCCAAGCCTAGAGCTCTTTCAACATGCGCAGCCTGTCTTATGGAGAAAGACATCGCCTCCTCTCCCCACAACCTGTGAGGCTGGGAAATGTTGCCTCTGGAAGGTCCTTAACATTCCCAAGTCCACATAGCCAGAAAGTGGCAGCAGACCAAGTTCTATCTTACTGAATCCAGGAGCTTGGCTTGTGGAACTGGGGTGTGAGGTCTTCCTAATCCTTCCCTGGGGGCTCTGGAAATCTCCGGCTTCGCGTCAGTTCAGGATGGTTCTGCATTTGAAGTAGGGTGTGGGGCAGAGTGTGTTGGTCAGTCAGTGAGTGAACGGGTGCATTAAACATGTTTTTAAAATTCTGATGCTTTGACATCTTGGGTCCTTGCTGACACTGGAGGCACTATGCCTCCCGGGGCAAGCCAGTTGCCAGCAATACTAAAGTCCCCCCTTAGGAGCATACCTTTTACATGCAAGCCAACCAATCCAGACCCCACACTCACACCACTTCCTTTATGGGGCTCTTAGACTGTGGGCCACTGTTGTCCTGCCCTAATCACCCAGGACCGAGTACCAAGCAATCGGGGCAGCTCCACCACCCGGAACTTGCTGCATGTCTTCCAGTCAGTCCATCCTAAGCCTGGCCTCCTGCCTCTCCTGGTTCTTCCCAGAAACTACAACAAAATTCTATTTTGCATGTTCCTTATGCTTTCTGTGCCTCTCAACCTGCCCTAATGCTTCTCTGCATGGTGCTGCTTGGCAGAGGGGCACTGTCCTGTTGGGGACTGTGAGCAATAAACTATCTTTTGGATGGCGGTGGTCTTCTCATCTGTTGACCCTGCATACATACATACAAATGAAACTTCCCCCCCCCAGTACTTGCTACTCGGCATGGAATCCAGATCTTTGAGCATGCAAGGCAAGTGCTTTACCATGGAGCTACACCCTTAGCCTAAGCCTGCATTTTACAACATTGGGTGAGGGAGTGCACCTTCTTCCCCCAGGAGGGCAATTTCCAGAAAAGATGCACCTGGACTTCCTTGGAGGCTGCAAACATAGGAGCATCCCCAGTGGGATTGGGTGGGGTGGGGTGGTTGGTTGAATGCGGAAACAGCACTTCTCCAAGGCATTTTTCTGTGTTTGCAAGATATTCCCCCTTTCTTGCACTTTTAGGAATGTCTTAAGGAATTCACATGATGCTTGGAAGAAGAGAAAACCTCCCGAGGATCAGCCTGACTGTGGGTACTATCTGAAAGCTGAGATTCTAAGCCAAAGTTGTCTAGAATCAAGGATGGACGAGCCTCTGGAGGGTGTGACCTGGGACACAGGCTGCCCCTAGAGCCATGGGAGAGGTTGAGAGGCGTCCTGAGACCTGAGGGCTCTACCGTTCTGACTGGGCTGGGGTTGAGGGGTCTTGCTCTTACTGGGGTGACCACAGAGATGTGCCCAGGCCTCTAGAGGGGATGGGGTGGGGCATGGGGGTGTGGAAGCAGAATGGACAAGTCTAATCCTGGGCTTCATGGTCGAAGTTCATTCCTAACAGGCACAACCCTCTCCTTCCAAATTTTCCCTCTGTCTCTCCATTCTGATCGTCCCATGTGTGCATGTGAGTGTGTGTGTGAGTGTGTGTGCGTGCGAGTGTGTGTGTGTGTTTCTTTTTTCTTTGTAAACCCAACACTTCTTCCTCCTCTGTTCATGCCTCCCACTCTTGTTTGGGTCTCCCCACACAGCTGCCTCCTTGATGGTCCCATGGTAACTGTCCTGAGACCTCCTGGGACCCTCTATGCCAGGGTTGGGGAAACCGTTTCTCTGAAGTGTCAGTTAGTAAATATTTCAGCCTTTGTGGGCTACAGTCTCTGTAGAAACAACTTAGCTCTGCTGTTCTATCAAAAGCAGCCCTAAGCCGGGCGCTGTGGCGCATGCCTGTAATCCCAAAGACTCGGGAGGCTGAGGCAGGAGGATCGTGAGTTTAAAGCCAGCCTCAGCAACTTAGCAAGGCTCTAAGCAACTCAGCAAGACCCTGTCTCTAATAAAACAGAAAAAAGAGCTGGGGATGTACTTTCAGTGGTTAAGCGCCCCTGGGTTCAATCCCTAGTACCAAAAAAGAAAAAAAGAAAAAAGAAAAGAAAAGAAAAAAGCAGCCCTAGACAATTAAGCAGCCATAGTTACATGGCTTTCACATGTCACAGATTTTTTTTCCCAGTGATGAGATTGAATTCAGGGCCTCACACATCTCGGCAAGGGCTCTACCACTGAGGTGCATTTAGTCCCAAAGTGCTCTTTGGATTGCTTTTCATCCATTTGGAAATGTAGGCATCATCTAAAGCTGAACGACTGGACAAAATGGTGCAGCTGGGTTGGGCTCGTGGGCTGAACTAGATATTGATCCATGGACCTTCTCACATCTCTGGCTTCTCTCTTCCTCACTTCTATCTTTTTTTTTTTTTTTTGGTACCAGGGATTGAACTCAGGGGCACTCGACCACTGAGCCACACCCCCAGCCCTGTTTTGTGTTTTATGTAGAGACAGGGTCTCACTGAGTTGCTTAGCGCCTCTCTGTTGATGAGGCTGGCTTTGAACTCGTGATTCTCCTGTCTCAGCCTCCCTAAGTGCTGGGATTACAAGCGTGAGCCACTGCGCCCGGCTCATTATGTTGTTTTAATAGCATTCCTCTCAATGCTCCCCACCCCTGACCTACCATCACACCGGCTAGAATGTTGTCAACTTGGGGGATCCCACTGTCCTCTTGCTACAACGTAGACCCAGGAGTTGCGTGTACCCCACTCCTGCCCCAGCAGAGCACAGGAGGAGAGAAGGCCCCACGACATGGTATGTTACCCCACCAAACACCCTGACAACAACGTCAAACGGGCTCCCGGCTTGCTGGCCACCCTGCTGTGGCCCTGGGTTGGCCCCTTCCCCACTCTCCACAATGCCTGTTTCACCCTGTTCTGGACCTTCCTCGCCAGGCAGGATTTCCCTCATTGCCTGGCTTTATACAAGCAAAACTATTGCTGTGGTTTGCATACGGTTTGTGTGTGTCCCTCTTGGTTCATGTGCTGGAAGACTGGTCCCCAGTGTGGCCATGTGGGGAAGTGGTGGAACTTTTAAGGGGTGGGGACCACTGGAAGGTGGTTTGGTCATAGGAACGGCACCTTCCGAAGGGCTTAATGCTGGTCTCATGGAGTGGACTAGCTCTTGTGAGAATTGAGTTGTTACAAAGCAAGCTTGGCTATCTCACTTCCTCTCTCTGGCTTCCTGTCTCGCCATGTGATCTCTTGCGCATGTGCTCCTGCCGTTGTGATGCCATTCACCTAAGGCTCTCACCAGGGTGAAGCAGATGCTGGTACCATGCTCTTGAGTCTACAGAAATGTGAGTTAAATAAGATTCTTCTTTATAAAGTACCCAGCCTCGGGTATTTTGTTATAGTAACACCAAAATGAACTAAACTACCTACCTACTCTTGAACCCACCATATCTGGCTTTCTTCAGTGAATTCCTCACACCTAAACCCACCTCTTCCTGTGTTTTGAATCCCATCTTCATGTACATTGGTTGGCCTGTGCACTGGAAGCACCTAAGAATTCACTTCTTTCTGAAGGTGGGGCTGGACACATAAATGAGCCAAGGCCTGATTGTTCGTCTCCTGGGTCCTTGCTCGGGACACTGAGGTTACCCTGTCACCAGAGCTCCTTTACTCAGCAAGTCGGAGCTGCCTGGCATGGGGCTCTCCTTGACCTGCTTCCTTTCCCAGGTCCAGTTCTTCACTTCTGACTAGTTTTCCCGGAAGCATTTTACATAAATCATTCACAAAAAGTTTCTGCCCCATTGTCTGCTTCTGGGGACGCCAGCCTGTGACGAAAGAGATGTGAGGGAGGTGATGCAGAGCGCCAGGGGCTTTCGGGGAAAGCACAGTCCAGGCAGAGGGGACAGCCAGCACAAAGGCCCGAGGAATGTCAGGGAGGACCGTAGCAAAGGGGTGGCCGAGGGAACTTGTAGGCCTTGTAAGCCACTCCTGAGGACTTTGGTTTCTCTGAGTGGTGAAACTGAATGGTGTTTTGAAATGCTCCTGTCCACGTGTTGGGAAGCTGTAGGGGGCAGAGGTGGAATTAGAGAGGCTGTTCAGTGGCCGCTGCCGTAATGCAGGGGAGAGGAGACATGGTTTGGACCAGCGTGGCTCAGGAGAGGGGGCAAGACCTGCACAGACTCTGAAGACACAGAAATGACAGGATTTCCCAACAGACCGGATATGGGACATGAGAGATGGCAAGGAGCTAAGGGTGATCACCAGTAGAAAATACAATAGCAAATGGTACGTGAGCTGATTGGTTCTGAATGTCCACCTGCCTGGGCCGTGAGATGCTCAGATAGCAGGTGTCTCAGATTCTGGGTGTCTTGTGATGGTGTCTGGGCGTGAGGTTGTATTTGAAACAGTAAAACGAATAAAGGAGACTGCTCTCCACCCACATGGGTGGGCTTCACCCAGTAGACAAAGTCCCCTAGGGAATGAAAAGGCAGAGGAAGGGTCAGTTGCTGTCTCTGCTGCAGCCGAGATGCCCATCTTCTCCTGCCCTCTGACATCTGAGCTCCTCCTTCTTTGGCCTGGGCTTGGAATGAATCACACCAGTGATTTTCCAGCTCGAAGGTCTCTGAGTTCCCCAAGTATCCTCTTTTGAACAGTTCAGAGTCTCTTCAGTGTTAACATGCCCCAAGCCATGCCCTTGAACTTGACCCCAATCTTGGTCCTCTTCCAGCAGTCCCTGTCTTGGTCATCCCCAGTGGAGCAAGCCAGAACCCTTGGGGACCATTCTTCCCCACTCTGGTCCCATTCCTTTACACAGGTCCTGTTAGTCGTGGCTCCAAAATATTTCCCCAGTCCATTTACCTGTCTCTGTGGCCACCACCAACAAAAACAAGAACAACCTAGTTCAGTCGAAGTTTTTTCCTGACCTGATCCACTATGAGTGGGACAGTAGCCAGAGTGACCTCTTCAACATGCAAATCCCCTGTCACCCTTCTGCGTCAGGGATAGCTAAACCTCATTCACTCTATTGCTCTCTGATCCATTCACATGGCTTTGTGTGGTCCCTCTGACTCCCATGTGTACTCCTACCACAGGCCTTTTGCACATGCTGGGTGCTCTCACCCTAGTCTTTTGTCTTGCCTCGATTCCTATGGGTACTGACTGAACATTCACATGTGGGCTCCATCACAGCTCCAGCGTGGCTCAGACAACTCTCAGGCTGGAGAAACCTCCCAGCTATGGCACAGACTTTCTCCTGTGCCACAGTTATAGCTTACACAGCTCCTGCCATTTACTCACCATGATCCTATAGCTCTGTGAGCTTAGAGATTCTTATTGAGTGAGTGAGTAAGTGACTCCAGGCATTACTTCTCTCCAGTCAGGACAGGACTGACCCTCCTGGCTGCCTTCTTCTAAGGCTGGCAAAAAAATGCAGATTAAAAAGTCATTGAAGGGGCTGGGATTGTAGCTCAGCGGTAGAGCGCTTGCCTCGCATGTGTGAGGCCCTGGGTTCGATCCTCAGCATCACATACAAAGCAATAAAATAAAGACATTGTGTCCATCTACAACTAAAAAAAATTAAAAAAAAAAAAAGTCATTGAAGCTGGGAGCGGTGGCGCACACCTGTAATCCCAGCACTTAGGGAGGCTGAGACAGGAGAATCGCGAGTTCAAAGCCAGCCTCAGCAACGGTGAGGCGCTAAGCAACTCAGTGAGACCCTGTCTCTACATAAAACACAGAATAGGGCTGGGGGTGCGGCTCAGTGGTTGAGTGCCCCTGAGTTCAATCTCTAATACCAAAAAAAATGTCACCCAAAACTGAGTGAGATGAATCCTCTTCTACTCTGAGATGAGGTGTGGCTTTTGCCTTTCTGGGAAAGGCTTCAGGGCACAGGAATAATTTTTTTTCTTTCTCTCCTGCCTATAGTTGGGTGTGATGCACAGCCTGAATTCCACATCTCCCCTATTTCCTTGGTGCTCAGGGAAGGCCCTGGGTCCTCCAGAGACCACAATCTGAACACGCGTGTAAGGTCTAAATTTCTGCCTCCTACCACGTGACTGGCAGGAAGGAAGTTCTTGAATCTGACTCTCTGCTTCTTTCATGAAGGATGTAGCCATGCGACGGCCCTAACGGGACCGTGTTTCTCCCAAGAACCAGCTGCCTGTCTCATCCAGGACAGGGCATGTGGCAGGACATCCGGAACTCGGAACCTCATGCTGAGTCATCTGCCCAGATCCAGCTGTGGTGGGGAACTGAAGGATACTCTGGGTGGCTCTCTTTCCGTTTCGGAGAGCCCTCTCGCGGGAGGGGCAGGTCTAGGTTGCACCATCTCTGTTAGAATGAGCGAACCAGAGATGCTGGACTGAACGTGGGGAAAAGAGATGATCTTCCTGGAATCGGGAGCCGGCATGGAGACTCTTCTAGTGGACATACTAGTCCAGAGGCTGCGTGGCATCAGGACTGACATGAACTTCACTTTGATGTGCACGGAGAGGAGGGCAAGCTGGCATGCAGTGAGAGACAAGTAAGCTAAGGTACAAGGAAACAAGAGTCCGTGTGGCCCCAGCAAGGCGAAGTACCTCACCTTGGTCCCTGAACTCCTGGTTCTGGATCCATTCCTATGGGGCCTAGCTGTTTTCCATCCTGAGGATCTACGAGCTTCTCCTGCTTCTCCAGGAGACTCTAAATTGTGCTTGAGTATGTTCCGCGTAAGCAGAGACAGAGGGGTGGGGAGAGGGTCTGGGGAAAGACACTTCAAAGGAAGAAACACCAGTTCTCTGGAGAGACCAGAAATGGGCATGTGAATAGAAAGGATGATGGCCCTCTCGTTGGCTGGAGAGCTAGTCATGCTCAGTACTGTGTTAGGAACCCCCGTGTCACCTCTTCTTTGACTTGCATGGACCTTATGCAGATTTATTTATTTTCATTTGAAAGATGAAGAAGCAGGCTCAGAGAGGTCAAGCAGTATCCCCAGAGAGCATGAGCAGCAGGTGGCATGGAAGTGGACATGGAGCTGGCATCAAAGACGGCAACCCCGGTGGCTCCTGCCTGAAAGTCTGACCAACTGAGAGAAGTGAGGGGATGGCGAGATAACCACTGTCCCTGTCCAAGGGAGCAGCAGCATATGCGTCTCCTGTCCTGGTTACCCCTGGTCACCGTTGGTCCACTCTGCAGAAGGCATCAAAGATGTTACTTCTGTGGAAAATTCCTTCTCTGCCCTTAGCCCCTTCTCCTTTCTTCCTCTGACATGACAGGGTGTAATTAACATTCTAACCTTCCCAGGAAGATGCCTGTCTGAACTGTCACTCAGGCCAGGGGAGGTCTTGCTCCATGTCAAGGAGGGGGTGCGGTGGGGCAACCCAGCGTGAGGCAGAGGAGGAAGGTGGACTTTCTGGTTGAGAAGCAGCAGACTTTGTGCTTTCCCTCCTGATGCCTCGTCCACAGGCTCCTACTCGAGACACCACATTGTCTCAGGAGCTGGGCTGGCTGGTGGTGCTAGAAGCTGCCCTTCTGTATGCATAGCGCTCGCCTGGTTTCCATGGGAACATCTCTGAAGGAGCATGCTAGATTCCCAGCTCTTGGTGGCCTTGGGTAAACAGCATATTGGATGTTTCTGAGACGTCCAGAACCTTCCCTCTACCTTCTCTAACACTGTTACAAGCATTTCCCTCCCATCCAAAGAACTCATGTCCATTAAACCTGCTTTGTAGTACAAAGGATTCTAGGACAGCCCTCTGGCGAGTGGCTGCTGAGGTTACGGTGCGTCTCCTGGGGCCTCTGGCTGCTCTCTGACATCTCGTCTGCACAGCACTGCCTGATCCAGCAGCCTCTGCAGCCGGAGCTGGAGCCGGAGCTGGAGCCGGAGCTGGAGCCGGAGCTGGAGCAATTTGCTCCTCAGCTGAGGACGGGGGCGCTGGCCGCTCACTCACTCACTCACTCTTCCATCGTTGAGGGAGCAGCTATTCTATGTCAGAGACGGTACCATCAGTTGGGGACAAAAAGGACACAAAAGGAGTTCCTGATCTAGTAAGGAAGCCAAATGGTGGGAAGAATGAGAAATTACAGGTGAGATCAGACCTGAGGCCTGAGGGATCCGAGCAGACCCAGCCTGGTGTGTGTCAACTCAAGCGTCAAGATGTTTATGTAAATGGCCAGCCCTCTACTTACTGCCCTGTGACTGAGTACTTGGGTACTATAGTTAGAGGAGATCAGCCTTTCTCTTTCTAGACCACCTGCCAAGATGGGAACCCTGCTTCAGCACCTGGGACACTATTTTTAGCTGACTTTGCAGATGCCTCAGTGTCATAGGGGAAGACCTAGAGCTTTGAGTCAAGGATTTGGGGTCAAAACTGGCCTGTCATTTGCCACTTGTGGCCTCTGAATTGTAGTGTCCTCATCTGTAAAATGGAAATATGTTGCAGTCTGTCACGAGGGTTAATGGGGTTGTATCTGCAAGTTTCTTGGTCTGGTGTTTGGCGTGTGGAAGGAGTTACTAGTCTCCTTCCCTTGGGCTTCTTAAATCCGCATTCCTTCCCACTTATTGCCAGCTGTTTGCTGCCTGGGGTCTGGAACTGTCCTACCTGGAACCCAGGGTACTTGTGAAGCCCCACCTTCCTTCTACTGGACCCTGTAGCAATAATGTGTCCGCCTCGCTGGGGCATCGGTGCCCAGCTAAAGCATTATTTCTGGTTGTGTCTGTGAGGATGTTTCCAGATGAGATTAGCATTTGAATCAGCGGACTCAGTAAAGTGCAGGATGTACGGGTGGCTTGTGGCTGGCATCTGACTGTGGTCTTGTGGGAACATCATCCCGAATGTGAGGCGGGAGGTTCACGTTAGCTCTGGTTAATGTCAGAATTGAACTGTAGGAACAGAAGTGCTGTCAGAATGTAGCTCCTTCCTCCCTACAAAAATGAAAAATCGTGTTTTACAACTGTTTATATAAAGGAGAAGGCGATCCAGCTGTATTCATATCCATTATGACTATATTCATCTAAAGGATCTGATTCCAAGGTTTGGGGCTGTACTCGGTACTGGAGCACATTCTTGGCATGCACGAGGTCCTGGGGTTTGATCCCAGCACTGAAAAAAATTTAAAAAGTCTGATTCTCAAAGAAATTAAATGAGAACATTCCCATCAGTCCTGTAGGCATTGTGCCAAGTGTGTCTAATGAGCAGGTTTGCCCTGCACATATCCATTAAAGGGCAAAGCTGGGCTTCCTGGGGCAGTGTGGAGGATGGAGCCCAGGAGGAGCCCAGAGGAGGAAGTGGGAGAGAAAGACCAGCTGTGGTGGCCTCCCCTTTCACATTGGAGCTCCTCCCTATCTACCATATCCTTTTCTTTTTAAAAAATTTGTTCTTTTTAGATATACATGACAGTAGAATATATTTTGATGTATTATACATACATGGAGTATAACTTCCCACTCTTGTGATTGTACATGATGTGGAGTTACACTGGTCATGTACTCATATGTGAACACAGGAAAGTGATGTCCAGTTCATTCTACTGTTTTTCCTATTCCCATCCTCCCTCCCTGCCCTTCATTCTCCTTTGTCTAATCCAATGAACTTCTATGCCCACCCCCCCTTATTGTGGGTTAGCGTCTGTGTATCAGAGAGAACATTCAGCCTTTGGTTTTATGGGATTGGCTTCTTTCACTTAGCATGATTGCCTCCATTTCCATCCATTTATAGCAAATGCCATAATTTCATTCTTCTTTTTGGCTGAATAATATTCCACTGTGTATTACACCACATTTTCTTTGTCCATTTATCTGCTGAAGGGCACCTAGGTTGGTTCCATAGCTTAGCTATTGTGAATTGAGCTACTATAAATATTGATGTGGCTGTGTCACTATAGTATGCTGATTTTAAGTCCTTTGGGTATCTAGTGAGGGGTGGGATAACTGGGTCAAATGGTGGTTCCATTGCAAGTTTTCTGAGGAATCTCCATGCTGCTTTCCAGAGTGGTTGCACAAATTTACAGTCCCACCAGCAATGTATAAGTTCTACCATATTCTTTTTTTGAATAACATTATTATTTTATTTTATTTTATTTAACACAGAAGAATGCATTTCAATTCACAGTACACATATGGAGCACAATTTTTCATTTCTCTGGTTGTACACAAGGTGGAGTCACACCACTCATGTCTTCATACATGTACCTACGGTAATGATGTCCATCTCATTCCATCATCTTTCCTACCCCCATGCCCCTCCCTTTCCCTCCCTCCCCTTTGCCCTATCCAAAGTTCCTCCATTTCTCCCATGCTCCCCACCCCCATCCTTATTGTGGATCAGCATCCACTAAACAGAGAAAACATTTGGACTTTGGTTTTTTGGGATTGGCTTTCTTCACTTAGCATGATATTCTCCAACTCCATCCATTTACCTTCAAATGTCATGATTTTATTCTCTTTTAATGCTGGGTAATATTCCATTGTGTATATATACCACAGTTTCTTTATCCATTTATCTACTGAAGGGCATCTAGTTTGCTTCCACAGTTTAGTAATTGTGAATTGTGCTGCTATAAACATTGAAGTGGCTGTGTCACTGTAGTATGCTGTTTTTAAGTCTTTAGGGTATTGACCGAGGAGTGGGATAACTGGGTCAAATAGTGGTTCCATTCCAAGTTTTCTAAGGAATCTCCATACTGCTTTCCAGATTGGTTGCACCAATTTGCAGTCCCACCAGCAATGAATGAGCGTTCCTTTTCCCCCACATCCTCACCAACACTTATTGTTGCTTGTATTCTTGATAGCTGCCATTCTGACTGGAGTGAGATGAAATCTTAGAGTAGTTTTGATTTGCATTTTTCTAATTACTAGAGATGTTGACCATTTTTTTATATATTTGTTGGTCGATTGTATTTCTTCTTCTGAGAAGTGTCTGTTCAGCTCCTTGGCCCCTTTATTGATTGGGTTGCTTGTGTTTTGGTGTTAAGTTTTTTTGAGTTCTTTATCCTGGAGATCAGGGCTCTATCTGACATGTGTGTGGCAAAAATTTGCTTCCAAAATATAAGCTCTCTCTTCACCTCATTGATTGTTCGAGTTCTTCCATATTCTTAGTACAACAAGAGAAACCATTCCTTGGTGGTGGCAGTGATTTTAGTATTGGGGGAGGTTTAAAGCAGTGCTTGGAGCCATATTTATTGGCACATGAGGAAATGTCCAATCTATTAAGAATGAAGTGGGGGCTGGGGCTGTAGCTCAGTGGCAGAGCGCTTGCCTAGCATGCATGAGGCACTGGGTTCGGTTCTCAGCACCACATATAAATAATAAATGAATAAAATAAAGATCCATCAACAACTAAAATAATATTAAAAAAAAAAAAGAATGAAGTGTCTTCCTAGTTGAAGCCTCAAAGAGAGATTTTCCCCTAAGATTTAATAAGCTAGACTCCCCAGCTCTCTCCTACAAATTCAGCCCTCTTCCAGACGAGGCAGTGAGACTAAACATTAAGCATGGAAGGTGGGAAGGTTGTTAAGATACAGAGGGCTCATCTCCTGAGGTTTCTGATACCAAGTTGTCCAGTGGCCAGTTGATGACCACTAGGTCATAGCAGGGCTGTGTACAACTTCTGCTCCAGGTAGGTCTTACACAAACCTGATGACCATGTCTTCTTTTTTTATTCCTCTGTGCCAGTTAGCTCAGCCTGTAGAAGAATGTACCATGAACCTGGTGGAGACATTCATAAAAGGAATGTCTTCTCTTATAATCCTTGAGGCTGCAAGTTCATGATCAAGATGTGGGTGTGGGCAGCATTGGTTCCTTCTGAGAGCCACAAGGAAGACTCTGCCCCAGGCTTCTCCCAGCTTCTGGTGGCTGAGGCCAGCTCTGGTGTCCTTGGCTTGTGGACACTTCACCCTGATCTCTGCCTTTAGCTTCACATGGCCTCCCTGTTATGTGTCTGCGACCAGGTTTCCCCTTTTCACAAGTCATATCAGATTATGACTTCATGTTAACTAATTATATCTACAATGACCCCATTTCTAAATAAGATCACATTCTGAGGGGCTGGGGGTTAGGACGTCAACACATGCATTTTGGAGGGACAGTTTACCCCACAGTTCATAGCTTAACCCTTCCTTGTTCACTGGGTCTCTAAATAAAGTCAGCATGTGTCCAGTGGTCAGAAGGAAGGGCAGATGGGACTATGGCCAGTCTTCTGAGATAGGCAGGAGCAAAAGAGAACCCCAGGTAATCCCTGATCATTCAAATGCTTCCTTCCCTTGGTGGCAATGGCTTTGAACAGTTTCCCCTGGATGACTAGACCTCCTTCCAATCAGTACAGACTTCCATGTCATCAATAATGCTGTACTTGAACAGTTCTCTTTGGGCTTTGCCTTATTTGGAAATGCTTTTAAGATTTGACTTCCTCCACCACCTCATGAGAAAAGATCACTTGTAACCCAGCGACTCCTCATGCCCAAATTATAACAGGTTCTTGGTGATGAAGCAGCAGAAACCAGCTTGGGGGAGCTGAAGAAGACAGGGACTGGAGCTGGGCTTGGGGGGGTGGGCGGCTGGAGAAGTGGCTCAGAGGCTGCGCCCAGATACAAGTCATGCCATAGGCAGGAGGGCTCACCCTCAGGCTGTGTGAAAGCCATGAGAAATCACAATTGAGTCACTTTTGTTGAACCCTAAGAAAAGCAATAATAGTAAATAAAGCTGGAAGTTTTGAGGGAGGGGATCTCATGCACATCTGCCTGATAACAAGAACTATCACCAAAGTCTGCCAAAAGTGGGCACAGTAGCACATGCTGGCAGTCCCAGTGACTCAGGAGGCTGAGGCAGGAGGATTGCAAGTTCAAGGCCAGCCTGGACAACTTAGTGAGATGCTGCCTTAAAATTAAAAAAAAAATAAGGCTGGGGATGCAGCTCAGTGGTAAAATGCCCCTGGGTTTGATCCCCAGCACAGGGGTGGAGGTGGCACGGGGAAGACTGCCAGAACCACCGTCTTGCACAAACACCTGCAAGGAAGTCTATCCAGACTTGGACGGAGGCCAGTCTTGCTAATCCTTGGAAAATATTATTATTACTATTATTATTATTATAATTATATTTATATATTTATTTATTATATTATTATTTCAAAACAATTTATGCTGTTGTTCTCATTGTGCCTTTACAAACCTCCCTTTGCCTCAATTTCCTTGATATGCTCATAGTTTATTACGATTTGGCTGTCCCCATCACAAGAATCCCTCTTGTCTGTTTTTAGGCTGACAGCTGCTCCTAGTCTCAGACACCCCATGCAGGTGCCACTGCCCCCAGGAGCTGCATCCACATGCCCCTGCAGCCCTCCACACTATCAGCATAGACACGTGGTCTTTTTCTAGATTCTCAGGAGTCCCTAAGCTTAAAAAGGATAAGCACATCTTTTTGCGAAAAGCTTTCTAAAGCCACTTTTTCCTGCAGCTTATACACGAGTAGCTGTGGATTTCAATGGTCACCTCCTGAATCTGCTAGTTGGATCCTTGGGGAAGCAGACACTGAGACAGATCGAGGTGCAGAGGTTTATTTGGGGCGACATGTGTGAAAGGTGCATCCCTGAGTCTGTGTCAGACTGATGGGGACCTGGGGACAATGTCTGCTGGAGGAGGCATGGGTGGGAATGGCTAGACACTTGTGCCCAGTGGTGCTCAGTCCTGGCTGTCCCAGGGAGAGCTCCACTCCAAAGCTGAGGTGGACCCGGAGAAGCTAATAGCTCGAGTCTGACAGTTAATCACATGCCTGGGCAGGCCAACGCTTTCTTTTATAATTTTAATTTTTCTAGGTTTATTGAGGTATAATTGACAAATAAAAATTGTATATATTCACGGTGTACACTGCGATGGTTTGATAAATGTATACGTTGTGACATGACTTCCACAATTCAGGTTATTAGCATATGCATCCCCTCACATAGTTCTGTGTGTGTGGTGAGTATACTTGAGATCACTCTTTAGGGCTGCGGTGGTGGCTCAGTGGTAGAGCACTTCCCTAGCATGTGCGAGGCACTGGGTTCAATTCTCAGCACTGCATATAAATAAATAAAATACACTGACAACTAAAAAAATATTAAAAGATAAAAGATCAGTCTAAGCCAGGTGTGGTTGTGCATGCCTGTCATCCCAGCACTTTGGGTGGCTGAGACAGGAGAATCGCGAGTTCAAAGCCAGCCTCAGTAACAGTGAGGTGCTAAGCAATTCAGTGAGACCCTGTCTCTACATAAAACACAAAATAGGGCTGGAGATGTGGCTCAGTGGATGAGTAGCCCTGAGTTTAATCCCCGGTACCAAAAAAAAAAATCACTTTATTAGCAAATTTCAAGTATACACTACATTATTATTAACTAGTCAGTCATCATGCTGGGGTCAGGTGTCCAAACAGTAGTCCTCCTGTCTAACTGAAACTTTGTACCCATCCATCAATGTCTTCCCCTTTTCCTCCAACTCTGTCCCCTGAAAACCATCTTCCTACTCTTGGCCTCTCTGAAGGTCCCTGCTTTCATTCCACACATGGGTGAGGTCATGCGGTATTTGTCTTTGGGGTCAGGCTTACTTCACTTAGCACAGTGTCCTCCAGGTTTATCCACGGGTTCCAAAGGACAGGCTTCCTTTTTTGTAAAGGCTGAATGGTAATTCTACCTCTCAGCAGCACGCCTGGCCCTGTAGTTTTATCTTGAGTGTTTTGAGGACCCTCCACACCGTTTTCCATAATAGCCATCCTGATTTACACTCCCACCCACAGTGCACAGGGTTCCCTTTCCTCCACATTCTCTCACCAACACATATCTTTTATCTTTTTGGCAACAGACATCCTAATAGATGTTGATGCAATAGCTTACTGTGGCTTTCATTTGCATTTCCCTGATGATGTGTGATATCGAACATTCTTTTTCATAAATTTGATAGCCTTTTGCATGTCTTCTTTTGAGAAATGTTTCTTCCGATTGCCCATTTTTAAGCAGGTTTTTGTTTATTTTTTCCCTTTCTATCGAGTGGTCTGAGCTCCTCCCACATTTTGAATACTAACCCTGGGCCAGTATTCTCTCGAATGGGGATCTGAGCTGTTGCACACCCCCACACCTGCCAGGCTGGCCTGGGCTCCAAGCAAAGGTAAGTAGCTCCTCCGTAGTGAGGGTCATGCATGAGACTGTCAGGGTCTGTGTCGACTGTAGGCAGTGTGGCACAGAGATGAGGGCATCTCGCTGGGCCTCTCATGCCATGTGTATTGTTCTACTTCGCCAAGGAGGTCGTCAGCTCTCCACAGCTCCAGTCCAGCTTTGGCATACCCACAAAGCCCAGCGTGGGGCTGAGCACCAAGGAGGGGCCTGGGGAACACTTTCTGATTCAGCTCAAAGTGGCTTCTCCCTGCCTCCTCATCCTGTGTCCAGCACATCCCCATGGGGCCCCTGAGCACTGCAGTTTGAAGGCTCCTTTAGAACAGGCCAGACCTTGAACCTCTGGTGCACTCTCAGGGTGAATTTCTGACGGATGAGTGCTGTGCTCCCCGCACCCTCCCATCCACACCCTCCCACCCGTCATTGTTCTTATTACAAATTGAACACAAAAGCAGTGCTTAGCGAATCCGCAGCCCCACTCTTGACACCTCCCTCGCAGAAAAGCATTTGGCAACTGGTTCCCATGGCAACAGGCTTTCTTCGCAATAATTTCTTGTTCGGTGTGCCAGACCCCCACCTTTCTCTTCTTGGGAGTAATGGCCAGCATTGGAAACGAGACAAGATGAAGCCGGGAGAGAAGGCTCAGGCAGCCAGGCTATGGCGGGGGTGCCCTGCTGGCCCGGGCAGGCCGCTTTGAGGCCCGTCTCCTAGGGCTAAGCAGGTGCTCACCAAGGGGTTAAAATGCACCAAAATGAAGTCTGCAAAAAGCTGACAGCAGCATCAACAGGCACTATTTAGAGCAACGCAGAAGCACAGAGCTCTCTAATTTTGGAAAAGGGCCATATTCGCACATTCTGAGCAACGGTGCCTTCCTGGAAGCTGCTGGTTTCCTTTTCCTGTTCCTTGTCAGCTCGGGCACATGGGCAGGGCTGAGGAAGCTGATCTCATCCCCTGCCCCTCCGCCTCGTCCTCACCATGCCAGGCTGTGGGAGAACAGGCGCGATTTCTGCTATGTGCTAAATTATGTCCCCCAAGTCCACATGGTGAAGCCCTCATCCCCAGGACGGTGGAATGGGATTGTATCTGGACATAGGCCTTTAAAAGACCTTTAAAGATGAAAGTAGGGTGTTAGGGTGGCCTTAATCCAATCTGACTGGGATCTTCATGTGGGGAGATTAGGAGGCACAGAAAGACCCCCAGGGAAGACCATGTGAGCACAGAGGGAGAAAAGCAGGTGGCTTAGTCCAGCTGTCATAACAATAATACCATAAACTAGATGATCTATAAAGAGCAGAATTTATTTCTCAAAGTTCTACGGGCTGTGAAGTCCAAAATCAAGGTGCTGGCAGGTTCAGTGTTTGGTGAGACCCTTTTTTGAATTCCTTCCCTTTGCATTCAAAGTCATCCTCTCCAGTCCCTCAATTTCCAGTAATCTCAAACATAACCCATTGCACCCAGAAGGGTTCAGTTTCCTCTGTGCTTGCAGAAAAATGTACAGTTTGTAATTCTGTTCATGCTGTGCCCCGGGCTCAAACTGTCCTTTTCTTTCTACATCTTTTTTTTTTTTTTTTAAATTTCTTTCCTGTGTGCGTGTGTGTACGCGCGCGCGCATGCGCGCCCGAGATTGAGCCCAGGGCCTCCAGCATGCTAAGAAAGTGCCCTACTTACTGCAGAGCCACACTGTACCTTTTCTCCCTCATTTATCTTCCTAAGTTCCCCATGTCCTCAAGCCTGACAGAAGCCCTCCCTCCTCCAGCCTGGTGCACACACATAAGCAACGAAGACTCCGAGTCTGGAAGGAGTGGGCAGAAGAAAATGATCTACAAAGCATCTTAATATAGGGCGTTGGGTTAAGAAGAAACCCTGGAGGGACAGAAACAGAACCACAGCCTTTACCACATAGGCAAACTGACAAGTCACATGCTCTGTAGCCGAAATCTCCCTAGTTACACTTGGAGCTCTAGGCCAGACAGTGTCTAAGACACTTAACACTGAGGGTGTATCAACCCAAAGAGCTGCCGTCTCTCCTCGCAGAGCTCCCAACCCTCCCTCTTTCCTCTGGATGCAGGAAGAGGCGACCTTTCTGCCAAAGGCCAAGAGTGCTCAGAACCCCACCCTCCTGAACCATGGCTGTTCCCCATCTTTGGTATCTTCAACTCTTCCTCTCCAAAGGTTCCTCTTACCAGATTTAAGGTGTTGAATGTTTTTTAAACCTTCTAGCTGGGAAGGTGGACTTCCGTTTCTGTCTGTGAAGGAATGCCTTCCTGCTGTCAGCATGAGTAAACTGGACAAAATATGGAAAAAATGTTTTCAGACATTAGACAATAGGCAGCACAGGATCGTGATTCCTGAGAGAAAGGAACGTGAGCCTTAGGCCTGACCGGCTTGCGACCTGGAGACCCTTTCCTGGCCAAGGTGAAGAAGGACCCAGGCAGAGCCAGTGGTCTCATTGGGTTCAGGGGGGCCAAGACAGCTGAATGTGCCAGGCAGAGGGTCAGAGAGGAGGGAATAATATAACAAATGGACTCCAGAAATCAGCAACGACTCAAGAGTCTGCAAACCCTTAGTTATGCACGCAGAGAATAAAACTCCACATCACCAAGCAAAGAACATTGCATAGGAGTTTTTCTCCTCTGAAAGCCAAACAACTTCCAGAGCTCACATAGGGCTTGGTGACATCTGAGTTATGAGTAGCCAGAGGAGAGAGACCCACCTGGATCATTCCGTAAAGGCTCCAGAATAGCCATGCTTTAGAAATAGGGCTAAATGAGCCCTATTTGGCTTCTTCTAATGAAGCTTAAAACAAGCCATAAAAGGGTCAAGCTGTTTCACAAGTAATTTAACTACCTGCCAGAAATAACTTCCATCTCTTTAAAGCAAGAGAACAAATCCAGACACTCAACAAGCTAACATAACAACCAGTGTGATTTCAGGGTTGAGTAGTCAGGGTTCGACCATGAAAGTATACGTGTGTGTGTGTATATGTCTGTGTGTGTATATATCAATGTACATACACATATATATATACACACACACATATATATATAAATATAAGTATATATGTATATACACACATAAAACAAGTATTGGCTTATGTAATTTTGGGAGTTCACTAGGCAATGCTGAAGTCCACAGGGCAGGCAGTCAGGAACAGATCATGAATAGGCTAAGAAGAAAGAGCAATTTCAGACTCACCTGCTCTTTGGAGGCTCTGAGCTCAGGGAAGACCCAAGTCCTCTTTAAAGTCTTGCAGCTGATGAAGGTCTACTTAAAATCATTTTAGTAACTTAGAAACAATTGAATATGGGCCAGGATGGAGCTTAGTGGTAGAATACTTGCCTTGTGTGCTTGAGACCCTGGCTTTAATCCCCAGCACGGCACAAACCAACCTGCAAGCTCTCCCAACAACAAGCTGCATGTGGACTTGGGCTACCTCTGCAGAATTTCTTCACGTCATCATCTCATTTTGTGTTTGGTTGAGTACAGAAGAAGGCATTTGTGTGCAAAAGAGCAGCTGCCTCCCTTCCATCAGGAGGGAGTAGCCCTGGTCCTACCCTCACTGGAGACGCAGCTCAGCCCAGCAGACATAGCACAGGATCTTCACACTCAGCTTCCAGTGACCCACAATTACTAGACACGCAATGAAGAGGAGAAACGTGGCCCCAAATCAGTAGAAAAACATAAAAGCAGACCCAGACAGAACAAAGATGATGGAATTATCAGGAAAAGTCTATAAAAGGTCATCATAAATAATGCTTCAGAATTTAGAGGAAACCTTGAAAATAACAGTGCCTAAGTGGGAGGTATAAAAAGGAATGAAGAAAGGATATTGAAACTGCAAAACAAAATGCCAAATGAAAAACCCACCAAATGGTTTAATTTTAGATTAAGTGTTGCAGAAGAAAGAAAAATCCATGATGCTGAAGCCACAGTGAAAAAACTCTCTAGGTTGAAGAACACAGGGGGGAACAAAAAAAAAAAAAAGAAACCGTGATGTCATTCGGTGGTAAAGTGGCCCTGGGTGCAATTCCCAGTACCAAACAAAAAAGAAAGAAAAAGAAAATCTGAGTATCAGGTAACTACAAGTTTATCTGCTTTACTAATCATTTTAACAAATGATCAAGAAAAACAAAAGGGTAGATATGAATGACTAATCGTAGAATGGAAGGGGAGGGGGACACTAGAGCCCCTACGGTCTTGGGAAAGATATGAAGGGTATATTCTGAACAACTCAAGACGGTAAATTCAATTACTTAGATGAAAGAGTGAATTCTTTGAAATTATCTAAATAGACTCAGGAGACAAGAGAAAATGGGAATGACTTGAATTTGTAATTAAACATCTTCCCCCAAGGAACTCTCTGGGATCTGTCGGTTTCACTGGTGAGTTCTAGCACCCTGGAGCAAACTGTGAGTTTGAGGTGACTGTGAGCATGGAGGCTGCCAACAGGAGGTGTGGACTGTGAGACTACCGAGTGCTCACAGTACATGCCAGGGGATGTGAAGGGTCGGCTTCCCATCTGCCCCTGCTAATTATTAGCTGTGTCGCTTTGGGAATTGTCAACCTCTCAGAGCCCTTGTTTCTTCACCTGAAGCATAGCATAATAAGAACTTGTTGCAGGCTTGCGGAAGAACCAAAATATACGTGAGAGTAGTTTTATATGCCAAAGTACTCACATATATGATGATATTAATAATATAATATAATGTATCATAATATAATAGTATTAATAATGAGTTCGCTTTTTGCAGTCTTTTTCACAATTTCTTTTCTTTTTTTTTTGGTACCAGGATACTGGTACCAGTACTCAGGGATGCTTAACCACTGAGCCACATCCCCAGCCCTTTTTATATTTTATTTTGAGACAGGGTCTTGTTGAGTTGCTTAGGGCCTCACTAAGTTACTGAGCCTGGCTTTGAACTTGAAATCCTCCTGCCTCAGCCTCCCGGGCCACTGGGATTACAGGTGAGTGCCACTGACCCCAGCTCACCATTTCTTTTTTATGATGGTGGTGATTGGGGGAAATCATGACAGTCTTCTATAGATTTTTCCAATACAAAGAAAAGAAATAGGAGTCATGTACAGTCAACTTAGGAGATTTGGGTTGGTTTAGAAAAGGAAGAAAATATCCAGGAAGATACCTGGTCTAAATACCCTAGGAAGTTGTATTAACTCATAAGCAGACTTTTCCTTTTAAGATTCATAACACAATGGGTCATATTATTATAATACATCCCCAGGGTCACATTGCCCTTTTTTTTTTTTAACAGTGTACACACTTGCAAATGTTGCTTTATTTCTATAAAATAACACACAGCTATTCGTCAATAAACATTCATTTACACAATTATTGAACGACTGAGGAGCATTCTCTTGTATGAGTATTTTCTATTACTGGGCAAGGAGGTTAGCACTGAGCTTTTATTATTGTTTTTTTTTTTGTTTTTTTTTTTTAGTTTATTTAATTGCATTTCAATTCATAGCACATATATAGAGCTCAGTTTTTCCATTTCTCTGGTTGCAAACCAGATAAAGTTATACCAATGTCACATTGCCCTTTTAATTTTTATTTTATTTATTTAGTTTTTACAGTACTGGAGATTAAACCCAGGGGTACTTTTCCACTGAGCTATATCCCCAGCACTTTTTATTTTTTACTTTGAGACAGGATCTTGCCAAGTTGCCCAAGCTGGCCTTGAACTTGTGATGTTCCCATCTCAGCCTCCTGTGTCTCTGGCATTAGAGACATGTGCACTTTTCTATGCATTGCCTGTTTAACGGGTCCTTTAGGACCTGCTTCACATTTGTGATCGGATCATTTGTGCCCGAGACATTTACTAGATATCTGATGTCTTATTTTTTTTGTCTCTATTCAGTTTAATACTGCATTCATTCTATAGAAATTTGGCAATCGATACATATATAAATGCACCCTAAGTCTTCTGTTTAATGATGTAAATATTCTTCCAGGATCTTTTTGGCATGATCCCTTGATGCTATCATCCCTGAGGCAACTGCAGCCCCACAGCTGGGTCAGTTCTGAATATCACATTTTGATGGTTTCACCAGAGATGGCTGCTTTCTGATGTTCTCCCTGAAAGACAGAAAGGAAGAAGCTGGAGGTGGGGGTGGGAGTCATGTTGGACCATTAGCTACAGCCTCAGCATATTTGCTAGAGGGACTAGAGGTTGGGTATCATTAAAAAAAAACATAGAAAAAAAGAAACAATGGCATACTATAGCCACAAAACCAGCAGAAGGGGCCAGGTATGACTCAGTGGTAGAGTGACTAGCATGCATGAGGCCCTGGGTTTGATCCCTGGTGCCACAAAAACAAACCAAAATAGGCAGAAAAACTAGCAGGAGAAAGGAGAATAAATAAGTGATCTAGGAAAGGAGGAAGCAAAGTGGAGAAAGATGAGTGAAACAGAGACAAATAAGAACATACACACAAAGATGATACAAGAAGCTTCAAATGTATCAGTAATAAAAAGAAATGTAGGTGGATTAAGTTCACTGATGAAATTACAGAGGATATCAGATTTTATTTATTTATTTATTTTTAGTACCAGGGATTGAACTCAGGGGTACTCGACCACTGAGCCACATCCCCAGCCCTATTTTGTGTTTTATGTAGAGACAGGGTCTCACTGCGCTGCTTAGCTCCTTGCCGTTGCTGAGGCTGGCTTTGAACTCACGATTCTCCTGTCTCAGCCTCCCAAAGTGCAGGGATTATAGGTGTGTGCCACTGCGCCTGGCTCAGATTTTGAAATCACTATTATTTTGGGTTGTCGCTTGCATTTGAACCTGAAAAAAATCAGTAAATATACTTTGAAACAGAAAAAGAAAAAAATCCTCAAGAGTTATAAGGATAAATTGACAAGTGTGCAGTTCAAATAGGAAACTTTAACATAGGTGAATTAGAAAGTAATGGGTAAAGTAGTTAAAAATTGAAATTTAGAGTATTTGAATAATAATACAGAATTCTAGAGTGAATAGAGAATATAGATTATTTCAAGAACATATAGGACATTTCAAAATTGGTCACATTATAAAACAAATGAAGCACCAACACATTCCAGAAAACTGGTATTTTCACAGATCACAATGCAATTACTTATAAATATCTTAAAATAAAAATATATTTTTAACTATTTTGCCCACCAAAAAACTGACTCCATTTAATGAAAAAAATCATGATGAAAATACTTAAAATATTATATATCAAATTGTGAGATAAAATAAAAGTGGTATTTAGACATATATTTCCATGCTTAAATATATTTGAGGAATTAGAGACATAGAAAACAAGGAATAATCCTCAAGAAGTTAGAAATAAAATGGTACAATTACTCCTAAACATGGTGAGAGGAAAGAAATGATAAAAATGTTATCAGAAATTAATAAAACAATGATGAAGAGGATAAATAAAACCTAAAGCTGATTCTCTAAGGAAAAAATCAATAAAATAGTTAACACTGGAAATATGGATGGGTGAGACTTTCTTCATATTTATTCTGCTTGGAGGTGTCGACTCATTGTTTTGTTATATTTCACTTCTCATCCATTTCTAAATCTTTAATTTCTGTTGCTCTAACTTGTTTTTGGAAATGCCAGTAGTGTGTGTGAGAGTAGATGTTAGATATGCTCTCCTCTGCCTCTCTTCTTAACCTCAGTCCATACCAATTTCCATCCCTATTCCTGAGTGATCTGGCTATCTTCTAAGTAGATAGCCAGTTCAGGTATGGTATAACCTGCCCTTTTCTGGCAAGTACTATAGACCCCTTGGCAACAGAAATAGATACGCCCAGCTTTCTCCTTGCACTGAAATTCTTAAATTGAACCAACGTGTATTCTGGTTTCCAATGGAATACATTTCAGATGACACCATCATGAATTACAAGGCACCAAAGAACTTCTGGATAGGCCTGGTGAAGGAGGAATAGCTCCCAGATAGTCCGCTGCTGATAAAATCCAGGACCCAGTGGGGAAATGTGACCTCAGGATTCCATGAGTTTGCTAAGAAACCACGAGTAATTTACTAAATCCCATACAAGGTCCTGCATATGGCCTCTGGCACTGCGACAGTGCTATTTCTCATCCCACATTCCCACTTATAGGCTATAAGCTCAGACTAGTGACAGGACTTGGGAGTCTTAAGAATTACTACCTGTTTCCTCAAAAGACTAGGCATGGAGCCACCATTTGACCCAGCTATACCACTCCTCAGTATTTATCCAAAGGAATTATCACCATAGTACAGTGATACATGCACACCCATGTTTAGAGCAGCACAACTCACAATAGCCAAACTATGAAACCAGTCTAGGTATCCATCAACAGATGAATGGATAAAGAAAATGTGGTATACATATACACAATGGAGTTTTATTCAGCCATAAAGAAAAATAAAATTGTCATATGCAGGAAAATGGATAGAACTTCAGATCATTATGTTAAGCAAAATAAGCTGAATTCAGAAGGTCAAGGGTCATATTTTCTTTCACATGAGGAAGGTAGAGAGGAAAAAAGAAAAGAAAGGTTGGGGGATCTCATGAAAATTGAAGGGACTGAAGGGTGGGTGGAGGAGAGGGAAGTGAGGAAGAGTTGGGGAGAGATATTAGCCAAATTAGATTGTTATATTATATGCATGGATGAATGTCACAAAAAAATCTCATAATTATGTACAACTGTAAGGCACAAATAAAAATTGTGAATAAAAGTATAACTACCTGTTATGGTTTAGATACGAGGTGTCCCCCAAAAGCTCAAGTGTGAGCCAATGCAAGAAGGTTCAAAGGTGAACTGATTAGATTATGAGAGCTTTAAGCTGATCGGTGGATTAATCCACTGATATGGATTAACTGGGTGGTAACTGTAGGGAGGTAGGGTATGATTGGAGGAAGGAGGTCACTGAGGGCGTGTCTTTGGGGTTTTTATTTTTGTCCCTGGTGAGTGGAGAGCTGTCTCTACTTGCTGGTTGCCATGTTCTGAGCTTTCTTTCTCTGCCACACTCTTCCACCAGGATGTCCTGCCTCACCCCAGGCCCAAAGCTACTGAGTTGGCTGACTACAGACTGAACTTCTGAATCTGTGAGCCTAAATAAACTTCCTCTCTTCTTCAATTGTTCTTGTCAGATCTTTTGGTCACAGGAACAGAGCTAACTAAAACACTACCTTAGCTTTAGACTCATAAACACCCACAATTGGGAAATGGCCCTGGCCATTTTGAATTGAGAAATGTTTTTCCCAAGTTGCCAGCACAACTGGCCATGGGCATTTACAGTCACTTGGGCTCATGAAGCAGCTTTCTAGTTAGGACGTTCAAAGCATCTAGTGACGACTACTTGGAATAGTGAGCAGGGTCCCCAAGCTCAAAAAGTGTGGTCTGAGGCCATCACCTTTGCAGATGTTCCCAGGCAGTGCAATATGATGGCCTGCCATCGTTAGAGGGACTCAGCCTCCCTTGTCAATCAACCTGGTTTCCCTTTTTTTTTTTTTTGGCTTATTCTCACTAACAATATAAAGCTGACCTTTGTGACAACTTTTTGTTCAAGAAAGCTTTCATTTTAGTAATTGTTTGTTGGGTAAAGTCCCATCAAGGTTGGTAAGGACTTTCATGGGTCCGTCTTCATGCCACACTGACCAGGGGCAGGTCTGAGCAGGTTGGGATGGGGACTATCATCTTCCCTCACTTCCCTGGGACCAGCTGCTGTGGCTCCCCACCTCAGCACCACTGCCAAGTCCTCTACATTGTTGCGGACGTCTCCCCTTTAGTAATGTTTCCCTGTAAGTGGAGGGGAGAGAGAGAGAGGGAAAACCTCAGCTGCTGCTTAAAACACTGCAGACAAGTAATGGGCAGCTCCAGCTGGTGTCCTGAAAGCAAGACTGAAATCCTATACCTTTTTCCTTTGATAAAATTGATTTTAGCAAACACTTCTGGTGTTACACTAATTTTTAAGAAAATGTCCATCTGGGATGTCAAGGAGCAGCTGAACAAAGAAGGACTGGTGTCATTTAGGTCTAGATCAGGACAACTTCCTGCCCTGGTCCAGTGGGCTCCATCTTCTACTCCAAGAAAGTATCTCAATGAGTTCAGTCTTTCCTGAACAAACTCAAAGATTCCTGGTCCACCTGACAGGGGATGGGAGAGATGTCTGCTCCAATTCTGAGTCCTTGGACTATCCAAGGATTTTGCTGGTAGGACATAAAACAAACCTGGTGCCCCTCTGACAATACTTGTCTTGGATCCTCTTCACTTGTTTCATTTCAGATTTGACTCCTTTGAACCTCGAGCTTCTGACCTTCTTTGCTTTCCCAGTCTTACAAGACTCCATCGGTCACAGTTTATATTATCTTTTTATTTCTGCTTTTTCTTTCTTTAGGTAACACCCATCCAGAGTCAGTTCCGAGGGGACCCTTCTCTGCATGGGTTTGCTTTGTCGTTGCTCTTGGTCTTTCTAATTGTCCAGACTTGTCAGGCCCACTTCATAGTGGGTGGGGGCGCAGAGCGGTGAGCACTGCACAAGCCAGGAAGGAGCAAAGGTATTTGCAAGTGGAAATGGATGATGACAAACAGAAGTCATCCGACCACCATCTTCCAATCTCTCTTGGGGTTGGAGGCACTGAGCAGCTTGCTCTGGCGGGGTCATAAGGACTGTAGAGCACTGGGGGGAATACTGGAGTTAGTTAGTTAAGGAAGATGGTGGCAGGTATGCAGTCAACACTGATGATCTCAGCTGGTTTGTCTAGGACATCGTGGAATGTCCAGGGACATGTTGGAGGCACAGCATACCTTGGAATGAGAGTAAAGAAGAGATCTGCTGAGAGTCTGCACTTAGGACGGACAGCAGAAGGCAGGTGACACCTAAGGCCTGAGGGGCAGGAGGCTGATGGCCTGGTTTGTAATTTACACCAGAGATCCCTACTGGAAACCGATCTTCTGTCGTGGTATAAAGATCTTGGAGAGCTCAGTCTCCAAGGGTCAGGACTGGAGACCTGTGAAGTATAAGGTGAATCTACCTTCAAGATTTTGCTCAAGTGGTTGGATGAAGGGGTTGGGCATCCTTTAGGACACTCTTCTTTAGTGGACTGGTCTGCGGTGTGTGTGGCCCAATAAGGAATGCTCCTGTGTTGTACTTTAGACGAGAGGAGAAGCAATTTCAATATGTCTGAAGGCAAGAGGAAATTCCCCCTACACATCTTTAGGAGAAGCTGACCTCAGCCCATAATGCAAGATTCCACCTATAGGACATTTTACCCTGGGCAGAACAGAGGCAGGGGAATTTGTCTGGACGGTTACTGTCCTAAGCAAATGAGATGATGGTCTCAGAGAGGGTGGCCTCCATCTGCTCCTGTGTATTGAAAGTGGAAATCAATGATGGTTGGGCTGAGCTCTCTACTATCCCTGGAGACACAGTCCAAGTATTCTTATTCCAGTACTCTGCCCTCAGGTTTTCTTGCCTAGAGGAGCTCAAGATCTTTTGGCTTTAGCTTGATTTTTGAAACACTTGTCCCATTTTTTTTTTTAATTAATGAAGTTCTTTCTCAAACAGTATTACATGTAGACCACATATATAGAAATATAGAAATAAGAAAAAAAACCCTCAGGGTTTTATTAGCATAGATTTATTTTATATTTCACATTGGTAACATTTTACTTTGTAGACTGTCGATAAATGACAATGAGGCCATTTTCATGAATACAAAATCACATTAAATTAGGGTATGATGGATTACTCTCACATCACTGGTTGAACAGTATTGAGAAAAGCACTTTAGGAAGATAAATGATCACAAATGGTAACTTTTTTAAAAAATGTTCTTACAATCTCAAGATATTCTTCAGTTAAGCTAACTCACAACCAGAAGGAATAATTTACTGTTTCAAAGTCAAGTCATTAATAATTGTCAACAACTGCTGGAATATTTATCACAAGTATAAAAGACAAGCAGTCACACATTTTCAAGAATTGCTGAAATGGTCTCTAATGCAAAGATATCACAACTGGACTGGAAGATTCTAGC
>PVHX01018108.1:0-38033 GCA_004024805.1 Geosciurus inauris
AAAAAAAAAAAAAAAAAAAAAAAAGAATTGAGGATATAGCTCAGTGGTAAAGGGACCCTGGGTTCAATACCCAGCACTACAGTAAAGTTATCTAGCCCATACTGGGTCAAGTAGTGGAGAGTTATGGTGAAATGGTAGACCGAGGGTGAAAAATCCTGTTAGTATTGGTCTTCTGATTGCTATCTCCCTTTTCCTATGCAGGTTCACATACACAGACAGAATATAAGTACTTTTTTTCCTTTGGGAAATATAAAACTTTTAACTCATTAGTTAGCCTATTGGCTAAATAATTTATTGCCTAAAACCCTAATACACATATCAAGTAACAAATAATACATAATTCAGTTCCAAATAATAATCACGTACAGGGGACAGAAAATTTAGAGGACTGTACACAAGGGAAGAAGTCTGGAAGAAAGAAAGAGACAAAGACAAACGTACTCAAGGAGAACTCTTCCTATTCTGTAGTGTGTAAGGTGTGTTCGCTGGATACCAGTGTTCATTCTGTCATCACTGTTCTAAGCCTAGGAGGCTGGGTGCTCCAGGTCATGATCCTAACAGTCAACCAAAAGGGAACAGGTGCTGTGAACTAGAGAGCGGTAGCCAGAGTATTTCCCTGGGCTGGGAGAAATCAAGTTCAGGAATAGGTCCTACCCTGGCTGGAGATTTTCTCCTCAGGACATAAGGATATTTTTGTGGCATCGCTGGCTGATGATTTTCTATTAGACAGGCTGTCATTTTCTCTTTTCAGAAGCAGCATTTCATTTTTCTTGAGAAGGAAGAATTTCTTCTATTAAGAAGCTTGACTAAGGTGACCTACTTCTGTCTTTACCAAGCAGGCAAGTGAAAAGCAGTTTTACAAGGCTCTTTATTGGGGGTTTCTGTTTCTTTCACAGAGATTGAGACAGTGAAATTGGCCCGTTCTGTCTTCAGCAAACTACATGAGATTTGCTGCAGCTGGGTGAAAGACTTCCCTCTCCGCAGGAGACCCCAGCTTTATTATGAAACATCAATCCATGCCATCAAAAACATGCGCAGGAAAATGGAGGACAAACATGTCTGCATTCCTGACTTTAATATGCTCTTCAACCTAGAGGTAAAGGGCACTTCTGGAGAGTCAATGAGATTTTAAAAACAAAAGGAACACCTTGGTGGTCCTGTTAGAAAAGAACTAATTCATTTCTAATACTATCTTTTATGGGTTAGAGTAAGACAAACTGCAAAGTGGCATAAATTTGCTTGCATTATGCAACAGAAAAGGAACTATTTGTCATTTTGATTAAGTTCAAATCATTCAAAATTGGGACCACTGCTATTTTGAATATGTTCACATGGTTCAAAATTGGGAAAATAAAAATCTCTTATCCTTGTCTTTCAGTTCTGCTCCTTGAAGGCAAGGAACATTATCAGATTCTTGTGTAAGCTTCTAGAGCTGATCTATAAACATATGAGTAAAAAATAAAACGGTTACATCTGAATAAAGCTTTTTTTAAGGAAAATATTTCTATAATATAATCAAATAGTATTTATTAAATTCCCATAACTATGTTACTATGTTACTAAAGGCAACACAAACATAAAGAGTAAATTTAAGACTGAGATAGTTTTTTGATTTTGTTTTTTGTTGTTTTTTTTTAAGTCTTGGTCTCTGAGATAGAAAAAGTAGTTGGAATTACATTTCATGAATCTCTGTGACTGACAAATTAGATGCATATGAGCCTTGTCAGCTTAATAACCATTTTCTTGATCGCTTCCTCTTCTTTTTCTATTAAATGTGTTATGGTAATGTAAACAGAGGTACGTTTGTTTCCTTTACCTGTCACTTGCCTTTTCTCTTCACTGAAGTCCATAACTTAAAAATTACAATGTAGTGATTTATACAATATTTCCTTCCTGTAGCAGTTGAATTTAACTTTTAGTGACTGTCAATGTCTAATGAACAGTGATGACTGGTTGGTAATTGGTACTTATAAAGATATTAGCTGATATGTCTCTAGTTCCACGCCCATGCGAATCTAACCTCCAGTCCAGGTGATAAACAATGCTTTTATCATTATACCTACTTAAAGAGTATATTCAGATTTGACGGCCTTATTGCTATTTTTTTACTTGGTTGGTTTTTATTTTGCCTCCGAATTTAAAAATAAGCCCAAAGGTCCAACTCAGAAAGGAATACCTTATTAACTGTGAAACAAGTTTTGGGAGCAATTTGGTAACAAATATTTAGGATATTGTGAATTTTCACACTGTTTGATAGGATAGTTTCACTTTTAATTATAAGGAAATACAAATGAAGAAGAGTCTTACCTTTATATTTTGTTTAACATATTTATATTTTTGTGGCACTGGGGACTGCACATGCTAGGCACACACTTTGCTGTTGAGCCGCATCCCCAGTTCTTGTCTGATATGTTAATAATAAAAAACTGGAAGTAGCCGGGCGCGGTGGCGTACACCTGTGATCCCAGCACTTAGGGAGGCTGAGACAGGAGAATCGCGAGTTCAAAGCCAGCCTCAGCAACGGCGAGGCACTAAGCAACTCAGTGAGACCCTGTCTCTACATAAAACACAAAATAGGGCTGGGGATGTGGCTCAGTGGTCGAGTGCCCCTGAGTTCAATCCCCAGGACCAAAAAAACCCCACAAAAAACAAAAAACTGGAAGTGACCTAAATCATTCAAGGAAATGATAATGACAATGCTCATAAGATGTATAAGTGACAAAAAGTAGATAAAATTTTATGTACACTATGATCCTAATTTATTATTTTTTTAAAAAAATATAGGGCTGGAGATATAAGCTCTGTGGTATAGCTCTTGTCTAACATGTGTGAGGCCCTGGGTTCGATCCTCAGCAGCAGGGGATCAAAAAGAACTTAAAAATACGTGGTGTATATATAGAAAAGAGATGTTAACGTTTGCATGGTAGGATTATAGGTGATAGTTCTTCATGCTTCATTTTCTTAAATCATCATACTTTATTATAATAAGGAAAATGTCAATAAATATTTTCTAAAAAAATGTACACTACTTTTTAAAGAAATCCACTTGGGGGGCTGGGGCTGTAGCGCAGTGGTAGAGCGCTTGCCTAGCATGTGTGAGGCACTGGGTTCGATCCTCAGCACCACGTATAAGTAATAAATGAATAAAATAAAGATCCATCAATATCTAAAAAAATATGAAAAAAAAAAAAAAAGAAACCCACTTGGCTCCCTTTTATTTCTTCCAATGCTATATTGAGTTGTTTAAAAATGTGTCCATCTACAGCTAAAAAAAATAAAAATGAGTACTGCTTTACAGATAGAAATTCTACACATAATAATAATTTCTAGACAATTGCTTAGTCAGTCTTCAGTGACATGGTGTTCTACATGTGTTGTTTAAATTGCAAAGGGAACTAGGCATAATGAGTTTTAGACATAGATTTAATATCTGGGTGTTGTTATTGTTTTATGGACCTTCATATTTGGTGCTTTTATTAAAAAGAACTTTTCCAAAGCACAGATGTACCTCTTGTTTTAATATTTCTTTCAAACTCCCATGAGGTAGCAACTCATCTCTACCTAATGTGAGAAAACAAGTGGGAAAATTATGATTTGTTTAAAAATCAATGACAGACCCTGAATTCCTGTAAGATTCCTGGCATCTAAGGAAAGAGAAATGAACAGACTTGCAAATAAAAATCTTTACTTATTGTTACCTAAAGGGGAGGTCAGGATTCAGTCAGACTTGAGTGAGTCATAGATCCCCTAAGTCAGATAAATCTGAGATTTAAATACTTCAGTTGAAGATGAACAAGCAAATTACTCAGTGGTCAAATGTAAATCTATGATTAGGCTGCCTTTGTCAAGACAAAGCAAAAGGTTAGAAGAGTCTCCCCTGGCAGTTGACCTTTGTGAGAAACTGTGAAGCTAAATCTTAGATCTTGGCGCAAGGCAAAGTTGTCAACCAAACAGGCATTTGGGCAGCTGATGTGGTTCAAGTTTGATTAACTAATTTAGGGATTCTGTGCTATTTATGAAAGCTCGATCTGACCATGAATGATTTATAAAGGAGACATTATAGTTTAGAACTATGTGTTTGTTTTTATATCTCTATGTATTTTAAACAACCTGAACATAATTGGCTTTGTGCTGGAAGGCCAATTGTGGCATTTTGGAAAAAATACGCAATTCCTCCTCATACCCTCTCTTCCACCCCTCACCAACTTGTAACAGCAATTTTGAAGCAAAGTATGTGGGTGGTTTCCATGGTACAAGACAACAACTTTCACAGAGAGGGCACTTCAGCCTGAGCTAATTGGGCATGATGTGTTCCAGTGCTCAGTGTGTAAACACAGATGCCCTAATTTTGCAGGTATTTTAGCAGTTGGTCAGGCATGTTAAGAAAAGGGAAACAGTAAGTCTCATTATCGGAATGACAAATGCCATAGAGGAGGAGGATGGGCAACAATGTTTCCTAGGGATTGATTCATCTGAATCATACTGTACCCAATTCCTTAACTATTCTGTATTTTTATTGACAGGATCAGGAAGAACAAGCTTACTTTGCGGTGTTTGATGGCCATGGGGGAGTGGATGCTGCCATTTATGCTTCCATTCACCTACATGTTAATCTAGTACGCCAAGAGGTATTTCCCCATGATCCTGCTGAGGCTCTGTGCCGGGCCTTCCGGGTCACTGATGAGCGGTTTGTGCAGAAGGCAGCTAGGGAGGTATGCTACTTTCTCATGAATTCTAGCTATAAATGTCCTAGCTGAACTCAACTTGTTTCTATTTGGTTAAAGGGCAATTTTGGACCATTGTCTTTCTGGGCAGACTTTATCATCCAAACTATATCTTCTTGACCCGCAGTGCTAGATTCAATTTTTCTGAGTCTAATTCCCTCTTCAGGAATAGTCTTAGTGGAGTAAAATGACATACCCTATGGAGACACTCAAGCTATAATTTTCTGGATTCATTCCTATAATCATTGTTAGATTTGGCAGGCGAGTTTTATCTTTCCTTTCCCATTATCTGTCAGGTTCATACCAGGACCAGAAAGCTCCCTTTCTGAGCTTTCTTGCTGAGAAGATCTGGATATGGTGAATATAAAACAATGGTTTTAAAAAAGAAAGAGAAACTAGGATTACTTCCATACGTTTGGTTCTAAATGTGTAGGCAGTGTTTTGCTGTATGTCTCTTGGGAAATTTGCTTGGAGAGTATGAATCCTTAGATGATCCTTGATCTGATCTTCTCTTAGCAGGAAGAAAAGTCACGCTCATGTCCTATATTGCTAAGGTTAATTAGATGTATTTGTTTATTCTGAATGAAATTCAGGAGCTCTGTATTAAGCTCTAAAAGTAAAAACTTTTAAGAATCATTCTGGGCATTGGCCCATAAGAATGGTATTCTATATTGGATTCCTAACTGGGGGCCAACCACCTCCTATTTTTAAAAATTAATTACACACAAAAAAATGCCACTCCTGTCATGTGACTTAAACATGAACTCTTAAAAATGTAGAGTTAACTCTTTTACCATGGGGAGATGAGGGTAATCATTTAATCCATTTCTTTAATCTTATAGTTATGCTGCAAAGCAATAGTGGGTCTCAGAACTCATGAACCAGTAATTCAGAACTACCTGCAATTAAGCAAGAGAAATATTCTATTATCTTTATCCCCACCCTCAAGTTTTAATTTATATGCAAATCCAACAATAACTACTAGGGTGTACACATAGATGTGCAGCTAGAAAAGCAGCAGTTAATGAAAGTTAACCTGAGATCCTCCCAGTCTCTTGCGGGCTGGCACTGCCTCTTAAAGCTGCTGGCTCTCAACATTCTGAACCACCAATCACTTTGTCTTTTTCATCCTCTTGTCTATTCTTTTTCTTCTATGTCCTCAAAATTATGGCAATATTTATCTTTTTTTTTTCCCCCTGACCATGTTTACCTCATTTGCCAAAGGTCCTAGAGTCTCAGTTCTCTGGATAGATCCTTGAATAATTTAGATTTGTCTCAGTAGTCACTTTTCTTCTTGTGCTTCCATGTGCTGCTAACTGCTGGGAAAAAAGTAGCTATTCCTGTTGTGAAGCAGCCCAGCCTCCTGTTCTTTCCAGGGCATATGCACTAAAGTGTCTTTATCATGTGTTCCAGAGGGCTGAGTTGGTGAACATTCTGTGTGGGAAGATATTTTATTGGTGGGTGAGGATTTATAACAAACTTTCCCTATATAGGAAGTTGTTTTTCTCATTGGATACAAGGAGCCCTTTACCACCCCTGACGCATTGGTTCTAATTTAGGCCAGGTCCTTAGTAACAGAAAGTCATGCTCATTTGGTGGTGACTCATGTCAAATGGAGATATCATTTTAGTATATTAGGATCAAGAGTTTTAAGTACGCTGGTAGCTGTTGCAGTAAAATTCCAGGCTATTAGTTCTTTATGCAATGTTCCAAAAGCAAAGGCCCCTAAAAAATATTGTAGACAAATTTAAAAAAAAAATTTTCCCCCAAAGATGTAAGTACCTCAGTACTTCAGGGAATGTATGCTATCTCTTAGCTCCTTATCTTGGGAACATATAATGCTATATGAAGCAAAGTTTTATATATTACTTTGTTGTATAGCTAGGTAGGTCAACAATGAAACAGAGACTAGAATATGGATATCTTTAAGGATTGCGCTAGTGGATTTAGCAATAGACTGGAAGGAAAAAGAATTTCACTTCTGTTTTGTGTACTAAAGTTACCTGCTTTTGTGACAAGTCACATAACCCTGACAGTTTTTAAAAATCTGTATTTAAAGTGGAATTAATCATCCCTGTCTTGCATATTATAGATTAGGTATATTTGTATATGTGGTTAATAAATATATACATGCATATTAAAATGCACAAAAAACACATATTGCTATGTATTTGTGAAATTGCGTAATAGTCTACCTTCCAAATGAACAGTGTAATTATAAATGCTTCTCAATGAAAATCTGGTGTCTATTTTCATTGACTCTAGTTTTATTTAAACTATTTTCAGAGCTTAAGATGTGGGACCACAGGAGTGGTGACTTTTATCAGAGGCAACATGCTACATGTGGCCTGGGTGGGTGATTCCCAGGTAATGCTTGTGAGAAAGGGCCAAGCTGTTGAACTAATGAAACCACACAAACCAGACAGAGAGGTACGTATGGTCTGTTCTATTGGAGCACATGTCATAGAGGGAGTTTTCTAGTTATTAATTAGGATTCACTCAAATTATTATAATTTTTGCCATTAATCTCAGCAGTTGTGCCTATCTTCCACAAGAGAAGCTTTTGAGGAAGCTGATGAGAATTTAAACTATTGTTAACTATTAAAGTAGATGAATCAATCCTGAATCCAGTAAGCTTCTTTTTACTGCTCTGCTATTTAGGATGAAAAGCAACGAATTGAGGCCCTTGGAGGTTGTGTAGTCTGGTTTGGTGCCTGGAGGGTGAATGGAAGTCTGTCAGTCTCCAGAGCTATAGGTAGGAAAAACAAATTCATTTTGTTTCTTCAAACTTAATTTTGATTCTCCTCTTCTAGCTTACTGTGTTATATATATTACGTCTGATACAGGGGAACTGGAGATAATAATTTATATTATCAGTGTTTATATATGTTTAAAATAATACTTGGATAATGTCACTTTTTAATTATTTGATTCAGTTGAACCTATTTGTAAACTTGAATTCCATCATAAAACAGGTACCATATCAAGAAATTCATAGCATGAATTTAGCCAGATGTGATGATGCACACTTATAATCCCAGCAACTCTAGAGGCTGAGGCAGAAGAATCATAAGTTCAAGGCTAGCCTCAGCTACTTAATGAGACCCTGTCTTGAAAATAAAAAAGGGCTGGGGATGGAGCTCACTGGTATAATGCCTCAGTGCCTCTGGGTTCAATCCCCACTGCAAAAAAAATAAATAAATTACTAGGTTCTATCCGTTTGTTGTTTTTTTCCTTTAAATAGAAGCCTTTAACTGTTAGTGTGCAAATGTGCCTAAAACCACAGTGATCCTCATTTCATGCCACTTTGGGTCATATATAACCAGTATTTTCCAGAGAATGGAAGGCTCTTCCCATATTTTTATCCATATTTATTTTGTTTATGTCTTTACATTTTTTCAGTTAATTTAAAAACCACATAAATAACAGAATTAATGGGAAATACATTGTACTTCTTTATGTGAAAACCATTTTCCAAACATGGAATATAGTAATTTTCTCAGCTAACACTGAGGGTTTAAAGAATCTATATCCTAGGACTTAAATTTTTAAAAAGAAGATAGAAGTCAATGGAACTGTCTAAAACAAATTAAACAGCTGACTGGGCAAAATGCACAAGTGTAAGTTCAAAGAACTGAGCTGTTTCCATCTTTGTCTTACTTTGGGCTCTGTTTGTTATTTTAGGCTTTGTGGTTTACCTTTACTTCTTAGTTTTTAGAAGAGAATAAATTGAGATGCATCTACATGAATGATATATATATATTGCAATTTTTAGTCTCTGCCTCCTTAAAGAAATGAAGTCATTGGATATAGAGTTAGCATGATTAGAGTTCATGTCTAATTCTGAAATTTAGTTTATTACCACCAAAACATTTCAGAACAGTAAGAAAATCTGAAAGGATTGATTTAGTTTCATCACTGATTTGAGTTCTTCCCACTCTTTGGGAAGGTGCTGGCAAGCTGTGAAGTGGCCCAAATATGAGCAGCAGAAGGCTCAAAGAGAAATAGAGCTAAAAGATTCTACAAATACCTCCCAAAAATTGAGTGTTACTTTTACCTTGTACTGAGGGAGTTATTAAGACCTCTGGAATAAGGCCAAAGGGGAAAATTCTCATTTCTAAAATATACTCCTATATAGAATTATTTTTGACAACCCTAACCAAGGCCGCCGCCTTCTTGATCTTCCCTTTGTCAGAAGATTGAGGGGTATCTTTAATGCTTGTTATAAAACTGATTTACTAGAGAGGATACTTGCCCTTTCTTGATTCTAAAAATAAAACACAAGGTGAAACTAAAGTAGGGGAAGAGTGTCCTTGACTAAGTGACATCTAAAAAGGTAAACGTCATGGAGGAAGTGACTTTAGAATTAGATGGAGGGTAGGGTTTAGGAAAGGAAATCCCAGGTACACAGAGGACTATAAATACCTAGGAGTTTGAAAGGGCACACTGTGTTTTAAGAATAGCAACAAACACAGGAGGCTGGAACAGAGGCGAGGGAGTGGTAAGATATCAGAAGTGTTGCCAGAGGTAAAGGGCTTTTCAGCTGAGGCAAAGTAGTCCAGACTCTACCAGGAGAATAAGCAGAGGGCCACAGGACCAGGTTTGTATTTATAAAGATATATGCTGTTGGGGCTGGGGTTGTGGCTCAGCGGTAGAGCGCTTGCCTCGTATGTGTGAGGCACTGGGTTCGATCCTCAGCACCACATAAAAATAAATAAAGGTATTGTGTTCATCTATAACTAAATAAAATATTTTTTTAAAAAAAGATATATGCTGTTACAGTACAGAAGATGGATTTGAATAGCAAGAGTCTAGCAGGCAGATCACTCAGGAGGCTGAGGACACGGAGGAGGGAGACAGAATGGTAGGTTACAGGGAAGAGGAAAGCTAATTTTCAGGTCTGACTTGTGACTGGAAAGATAAGAGCATTTGTTTAAAAAAAAAAGCAGCAGTTTGGAGGTGGGGAAAACATAATGAGTTTGGTTTGGACATACTTTATATTATAGGTAACTATGGGGATGACTTGAAAGAAAATTAGTATGCAGTTGGAAACACTACATCTGGAGTTTAGCTAAGAGTTCTAAGTTGGAGATGGAGCTTTGGGAACTCGTCCCATTTTAAGCAGTGATATTAACAATCACTCACATATAAGTACAAATAGCTGAAATTATAGCCATGGATGACATTTTCCAAGAAATATGTTGTGTGAAGACCCCAAGATGAGCTCATTACTTAAGGTAGAATGGTCAGGTTTTCTGGGTTTGTATCATGACTGCCACTTTACAGCCTGTGGATCTTGGAAGTTTTCTATATCTCTTTGCTCCTTTGTAAAATGTCAGTAACAATACCTAGCTCCTGAAATTTTTATATTGAAAGATGCAGCACATGCACCATACCTAGAACCAGACTGGCACACTGTTAGCACATAGTGATTGTTAGCGCTGCCAGAGATATAAGGAGGATATTACAGACGCTGGAAAAAGAGGATTTCTACAAGTGAGCAGTTGGCAGCATCAGGTGCTGCAGAGGTCAAGCGAGAAGTGGGTTTAAAAATGACCTGGATTTAAAATTTGGACATAATTGGTGATACTTGAAGAAACACTTTTGATTGGTAGGTGGAATAACTTATCAGGTTCAAAAAATAATCAGGTAAGGGAAAACAGGCAAAAACGTAAAGGGAGTCAGTGTGGATCTAGTTTCCTGGGCAGTTTGATGGAGAGGGGGAGGGAGGAAACAGTGTGGTGGCTTGAAGGTCAAAAATGGTTTGGGAAGGGCTGCTGCCATGGCTTGTTTTTAGGATGAAGAGATTTAGATTTGAGCCTGTTCATAGGAAAAAGAGTAAACAGAGGAGAAAAATGAGAGTAATTAGCCAGAGAACTAGGGAGACAGCACCAACACACAGGCTAACTCTGAAAAGGGAGACCTCTGACTCTGAGAAAATGGTAGTGAATATAGGTGAATCTTGCTCAGGAGGCCAAGGCAGAAGGATCCCAAGTTCCCAGCCAGCCTCAGCCACTTAGTGAGGCTCTGTCTCAAAATTTAAAAAGGGCTGGGGATGTGACTCAGTGGTTAAGCATCCCTGAGTTCAATCCCTGGTACCAAAAAATGAAAAGGGAAAAAAAAAAAAGACTTATCTACCAAAATCCAGTAGCTTAATTGGATTTATGGAATTGAAGAATGTGAGAAAGATTTTGCAAACTCATGGAATAAAACAAGGGCTAAATAAGGAGGGACAAGTAAGAGCACCAAGGAGCAGGGTTTACTTGTATTTAGAAAATAAATGATAAGGTTATTTTTCTATTGTTTCTCCCTATGAGCCCTTCAGATTTATGATCCAAAGTAGACAAACGATATGTTTCCTAGCAGATGGAGAGGTCTGAAGACAAAGGATGTTGTCATTTCTACCATGAAATGGATGTTCATACCCTCCTACCAAATATGGGGGTTAAATGTCATGAATTTGACACCCAAAAGTAGAGCAGGTGAAAATCCAGAATTCTGGCAGCATTTTCTCTGTGCAAATCTTTGTATGTTCTGTTCCAAACCAACAGTTGCAGTAGTCTTTTAATTGTAGTACTAAAACGAGATTTTTGGGAACAGTTTGACTCAGATCACATTTATTTTTAGAGGTGGAATTTAAAAAATTAATGGTAATTCAGTCAGGTATAGTGGAGAAATTAAGTGGATTGGTGGAGGACAGTGAAAGCCATGACTGGAAATTTTAATTAGCTCTAACAGGCAGGTTATTGGGAAGCAATACAGTAAAGAAGTGAAACTGGCTGGGCGCAGTGGTGCACACCTATATTCTCAGTGGCTTGGAAGGCTGAGGCAGGAGGATCTCAAGTTCAAGGCCAGCCTCAGTACCAAGGGAAAAAAAAAGTGGAACTGGTGAAATCAAAATTATGCTTGAAAAAGATGTTTTTGATTATACTGTAAAGAAATAATGCATGGAGAAGAGCCTTGACATGAGTAAGATGAGGGAGTTACACATTGGAGATTAGAAGTGGTGAAGCTGAGCATTTACAGGGTTAAAAAGACTAGGATCTTATTTTAAGTAATCATCTTGTTCTCATATCCAGCCACACCACCTGTTGGACAGGTAGAGCATAATGACATTGGTTCTGGTAGTCATCCACAACATTCCTATTGCACTTTCTGGGTCTACCTGAGGATTAAACAAAGATGTGACATGTTGGAAACGAATCTTTTTTGGGCAAAAGAGAACTTCTAACAGATATGAGAAACAATGAATACATAGCCAGGTCACTTAAATAAGTATAATTATCTTCATTTTATCTTCTCCTATTCAAAAAGTTTATTCTAGTACAATGGAAAAGACAGTAATTAATGAGTTGTATAGGTAATAATTACAAGAGCAAGAATTTGGAGCCAGGCAGTCTAGACACCAGTGTTGGTGTCCTTAGCCACTAAGTTATATGGCACCCCTTTACCTATAGCTAAGGGGTTGAGGACATAAGGTAGGCTCTTACCTAAAGGAAAACAATAAAGGTAAACAATGAATGGAGCTGGCTAGTGCTCTGGATCTCAAAGTTCCAAAGGTTTCTTTTTGTGGTACTGAGGGGGGCTCTACTACTGAGCTACATTCCTAGCCCTTTTTATTTTTTGTTTTGAAACAGGATCTAGCTAAAATTGTGGAATCTGGCCTTAAAACTTGTGATCCTCCTACCTCAGCCTCCTGAGTAGCTGGGATTACAGGCGTGCATCAACATGCCCAGCACCAAAGGCTATGTAGATGATCTCAGCAGTCTGGTGATAGAAACATGGGCCCAAGGTCTCTAGTTTCTCTCTATACACATTACTCCCCAACAATTTGCCTCTGTATCTTTGCTTATGCTATTCCCTCAAACAAGGGTGATAACTGCATGGTGATTCTTCAAGGCTTTGCTCAAAATTCATTCCGTGAGTAAATGAACTAAGCAAGGCAAGAAAGAAAGGCCCAGTAGGGCCTTGAGGTGTGGGGTGGTGCACAGTATCACAGTTGTTAAGAAGTAGGGGAATTAACAATAAAGATATAGAGGGGGGTAATCAGAGGCCTATGAAAAAAGCAAGAACATGGTAATTTGAGGACAAGAGAAAAATGGTTGTATGTTTTGTGTGTGTTCTCTGGAAGTTAAATAAAGCAGCATTACAAAGTAGAAAGGCAAGCGGACTAGGAACCAGGAGACCTGCATTCAAGTTGCCTTGTGTGAGGCCTGGCTTTGGGGAGCCACACTTGAATTTTAAAATCCCTGTAACTCACACCTTTCTTTGTGCTCACAACATGAAGCTATTTATTGATTTCTAAATAAGGATAGAACAAAACTTGTTTAATGAAGAGAATGATCAGAACTTTGGTTTTATTTGTTTTCAATGTACACTTGTCAAGTCACAGTGTAATCAAGCCTAACCACCAGTAAAAAACAACAGATCCACTAAATCCACAAAGCTTTCCTATGCAGGACTGAATTCCTCAGTAGAGCATCAAACTTAGATTTGATATTAGTTACTGCTATACCTAAATAATAGCCAAAGGCACAAGATTCAGAGTATAAACTAGATAAGGAATAAAGTCCAGTGACTGGCAAATTTTTAACTAGATTAAGCCATAAGCAGAATCTGATTAACAGAAAATTTTATCTAAAAGTATTTGATAAATTATTTTCATTAACTCACAGAGGGAGCTGCATATGGTGACATACCTGCAATCCTAGTGACTCGGATGGCTGAGGGAGGAGGATCTCAAGTTCGAGGCCAGCCTCAGCAATTTAGCGAGACCTTCTCTCAAAATTAAAAATAAAAAGGGCTGGGGTTGTGGCTTAGTGGTGGAGCGCTTGCCGTGCACATATGAGGTACTGGGTTCGATCCTCAGCACCATTATAAAAATAAATAAAATAAAGACATTGTGTCCATCTACAACTAAAGAATATTTAAAAATAAATAAATGAAAAGGGCTGAGGACATTGCTCAGTGGTAAAGCACACTGGGTTCAAGACTCTTTTTAGCCATTATTTTCCATCACTTTGCTTTCCTTTTACTTCCTCTTCTTTACACCTCCCCTGTCCCTTTTCTTTCTTTTTTTAAATATTTTTTTAGTTGTTGCTGGACATTTATTTTATTCATTTATTTATATGTGGTGCTGAGAATCGAACCCAGTGCCTCACACATGCTAGGCAAGCGCTCCACCACTGAGCCACAACCCTAGCCCCTCCCATGTCCCTTTTCTATTAAAAAAAAAAAAAATACATATATATATGGTCAGATTCCTAGAATTGGCCATAAATATTCTAAGCATGCCCGTAAACCAAAGTCTGCTTTCTGACGTTCTCACTTGTTAATTCCCACAGGAGATGCTGAACACAAGCCATATATCTGTGGGGATGCAGATTCTGCCTCTACTGTTTTGGATGGGACAGAAGACTACCTCATTCTGGCCTGTGATGGCTTCTATGATACTGTGAACCCTGATGAGGCAGTGAAAGTTGTGTCTGACCACTTGAAAGAGAATAATGGAGACAGCAGTATGGTTGCCCACAAATTAGTGGCATCAGCTCGTGATGCTGGGTCAAGTGATAACATCACTGTTATTGTGGTATTCCTGAGGGACATGAACAAAGCTGTAAATGTTAGTGAGGAATCAGATTGGACAGAGAACTCTTTTCAAGGAGGGCAAGAAGATGGTGGGGATGATAAGGAGAATCATGGAGAGTGCAAACGCCCTTGGCCTCAGCACCAGTGCTCAGCCCCAGCCGATCTAGGCTATGATGGGCGTGTGGATTCATTCACTGATAGAACTAGCCTGAGCCCAGGGTCCCAAATCAACGTGCTGGAAGACCCAGGCTACCTAGATCTCACACAAATAGAAGCAAGCAAACCTCACAGTGCCCAGATTTTGCCATCAGTTGAGATGTTTGGTCTTGGTGCACCAAAGCAAGCAAATCTTATTAATGAGCTAATAATGAAGGAAAAATCAGTTCAATCATCATTGCCTGAACGGAATGGTGCTGGAGAGTTTCCAGGGCAGCAGATATACAGAATGGAGAGCTTGTCTCTTGTCTGTTCTGGGTTGGAAAATGAACAGTTCAAATACCTGGGAAAAAGAGTTTCTAGATTGTATCATTTACGCCACTACTACTCCAAGAGGTGGCATGGATTCAGGTTTAATCCAAAGTTTTATTCATCTCTCTCTGCTCGAGAGCCTTCCCACAAAATGGGCATCAGCCTGTCCTCACTTATTCGAAGTGGGAAGAGAAACAGGATGTTAAGAAGTTATGTGCCATGGAGGGAAAATAGTTGGAAAGGGTGCAGTGAAAATACAGTGAGAAAGGTCAGAAAGGGTAATGACATTCCATATGCAGATCTTCTCTGGAGCTATAAAATATAATACTTTTTCTTTACAGTAGGCTAGCTAGCTATCCCTCAAATAACACTATCAGAGTAGAAACAAGGTAGACATTTCTAAACACATGTGCTTCAGTATGAATCCATGGATGGCTCAATTCTTAAATGTAAATAGATCTCTAGGAAACTCAAATTACAGTGTTTTCAATCTAAAAAAAAAAGTATTGGCGGTTTCACTAGCAAAATTATACAACTGGTCCCTGTGATGTGTCTCTACACCTACATACACCCCCTCTCCGGCACCCTTTCACGTCACTAGTGGAAGCTTGTAAGTTATTTCAGTCAGGATATATAGTGTTGAAATCGCAACTCAGTTGAAATCTGGTCTGATGTGCCTAATCTACTTACAGAGAACAATGAAGAATTAATTCAGTTGGGAAACATCCCTCAAGATCCTGGGGACTATGAAAGATTCCCCGACCCTTTTTTTTTGGTAGGTGAAAGACTAAAAGCCATATGGGTTTTAAACGGTAATAATGAAAGTGGAAAACTAGTGTAAAAGCATCATATTTGTGAGGCAGTATATAGTCAAAGATTTACTGATTTTTTTCTGTAACATAAAACATTTTGAATTAAATATTTCCTAGGGCAGTAGTTACTTGGGAGTTTCATAACCTGTTATGGTGCTTTTGGTGGAATTTTTATTATTTGTCATTTTAGGAGACCACTGTCAGCTGGTTTTAATCTATGATGCTAATGTGTTTTTCACTGTACCTCATCTCAGGAATAAAACTGGTTTAATAGAGATGATGTCAGGTACAAACATACAAGAATCAAAATGCCATTTAAGAAGAAAGTTTAAAAAAAAAATTTAAGTTCACACATAGCAAAGACATGTACTACTATAATATAAATTAAAGTGGCTTTGGAGAATGAAAAATGCCAGTTTTAACTTCTCTAATACTGTTTTTCCCAAAGGAATGAAGTAATTGGTATGGAGGAGTCTGAAAGTACTGCCTAAAGTGAACCCAGAGGCCAAATGCAAAGGAAAATAACAGATTACTGAGCCAGGTCTGCTTAGTTATAATTGGAAGATATGAGCCAGAGTCCTGCTACATGCAACTTCAGACTGCAGGGATAGGATGTGCGCTCATTTCAATCTTTAGTTTTATTTGATAATTTTGCTATTTCTGCAGTTTTAAGCCAGAACCTTATCTTCAACTAAGATAGCAAATAAATTATGAGATTCATTCAATGAAACACCCTTTGATTCTCTGAGAACCAAGGATGTGCCCAAGTTGCCCTTCCCTTGTCAACCAGAGGACAGCCATGCCCACAGACAGGAGCAGCCCTGCTGTAGTGACTGGTTATTCACACAGCTGGATGCACTAAACACCACTGCTGAGAAATGTCCACCACCTAATCATGTTTTTACATGGTGATACACTTGTTTATGTTCCGTAGACCCACAGAGTAGGACTAAAATTCTAGAACTTTAAAGACACAGATGAAACAAAGACATAGAGGACTACAGCATATTATAGGGGCCAAGTATGGCCATTATCAAGGAATTTTAAAAAACAGATTAACACTTTAGCAACAGATTGTTAATCTACAGATTTTATTTTTTTAAATTTGGATGTTAAGTAGATATTTTCATTATTTGTTTTCCCTTGACTTTGAAGTAATTTATTCTTTCCTCAGTCTTGTGACACATGGTTTAAAAGGAGAAAGTATGACTCCAGCTATATATTACAATTTTTCACCATTCTGATGCTTTGCCCCATACATGTACCTCACTTATATCTTTCATTTTCTGAAGCCTAAATTCTTGTTGACAACCCTTCAGATGCAGTTTCAGTTTCAAATCAGATTATCTAAGGAAACAAAACACAGGCAGCAGAATATTGGTATACATTATAGTCCAAAATGCTTAGCTGAATAAAAACAAATTTTTTTTAAAGAATTTTCTGTAGTTGTCTGTTGGTAATACTTTTGATCAGACTTGGTAAAAGGAAAGAAGTCACAGTGATAAACTTTTTTAGTGAGGAAAAAAATGGTTGGATGAAACTGGGACAAACAGACCCATTTTTAAAGGTCTGGCTTTTGTAGGTCTGACTACATAGCAGTGTTAACTCCATTTCTCTCTTCATTAGCTCTCTAGAAAACAGAAAAGTAGTTCTAGTGTGGTCAAAAAAGGAATATTGTAAAAAATAGCAACTATTCATTTCACAACATGCATACTCATAGGGTAGTTAGGTACCATTTGTAAGGTAAGTCCTTTAAAATTCTATAATACATATTAAAGTAGTGGTTATTGGTCTGATATATGCTGCTCTTGGTTCTATACACTAGATAAAAAGCAGTGCTTTGTGAAATGCAGTGTTAATCTTAATGCCACTGGTGATAGAAAGTAGCTCCCTTCAGTTCAAATCCTGTGCCCTTATTTGCTGCTTGCTAACGTAAGCAATAAGTAACCCTCTAACTAATGGTATCTACACATTTTTGTAACTTGTATTTAATGATGGTGTATCTGGTGATTGTAAAAATATTAGATATAAAAGTATAATATATACTAACTGTTAATGCTGAGGTATAGTCCGAATTATGTGTTTTGTTCCTTTGCTCATCGTGTAATTTAGTGGCAGTGAAAGTTCTACACTCAATCCATAAACAGTGGCAGTATCCCTTTTTCAACTTACCATGATCTGCATCAATACGTTTGCCTGCTAAACAAGTTTTGTTAGAATAGGAAATAGTAAAACAAATATAAACAAGAAAAGTGTAGTACTGGTTAGGGAAACAGACTTCAAGTCATCATCTGAAGTTACTACAAACTCCTTGTATATTCACTGTGAGTTTCAAGGGGAGTCAGTCCCTAATTTAAAGGTTTTCTTTTTTACTTTCTAGATGTGTACTTTCGAGGGATATCTGAGGTTAGGCAACATTACAGCACCAAATACTTGGGGCTATTAATCCCATTTAGGTCTGTACTACAGGGGTCAGGTAGAAACACATGTATATACCTTTTCTTTACCTAGAAGTGCCATCCATTGTCCTTGAAATAAAATTAAATGTAATAGGAACTTTAGTCGCTTTAAGTCGGAGGAGGCTCTTTGAAAGTAAGACCTTATCCAAGGACAATATCAATCATGTCAATGTCAACACTGAGTCTAATTCTGGCCACATTTATAGTGGTGTAGCATCAACACTGCATTTTCATGACAACCACACTCCACTGTTGGAACACTGTGCCAGTAAGAAGTGCAACTTCCAATGGGCAGATGAAAACAACCCATTTACGGATAAGACTGCTGTGGTCAAGTACTTCCTTCCCCAGTACTTGCTGAGGTTTTGTGAGAAAATGATCTCGATTATGTTAATTTTAAAATTGTGTTCATTCAGTGAGCATTCTCACATAAGCAAGGCAATAGAAGGGGATACTACAATTTAGTTCACACCTTATCTTGGGACAATTTTTCTTTGGATCATAAATTAGCAAAAGAACAAACATGTTTTTCACCTCTGAAAATCATGTGATATTAAAAGACAGATACCCACTCTTCTGTTCTGACCTGAAGAAAATGAAGATTAAATGTCTTTTCAAAACAAAATGATACTGCCAGTATTACAACACAGCTATCTTCCAGACATATGGTACTGTATTAAAAAAATAATTACTTCCTCCAGCAGCATTTTATGTATTTTGAAGACTATTTATTCTACTAATTAGAAAAAAATGAAATAGGACAAGGAACTCCAGACTGATACAGCAGTTACTATTGAAAAGGAAACACTTTAATTAACTTTGATGTATTAAATAATCCAGATACATCATTGTTAAACTCTCTAGGTGCTCTTTGGTGAGACAGGCTTTCTCTTGTTCAAGACATTTCTCTGCAAAGAATTCTTTATGGAGTGAAGTGAATAATTTCTTATTAAGTAAATTTATCAATTTACAAACCTGCTGTACAGATCACTTTTGAGTTCAGTTGTAATCATGAGTGATCCTTCATATTTTATTTATTCAAACTGTTCATTCAGGTAAAGAATATGTTGAAATTTTGCCAATATCTTAATAAAACCCAGCAATTTAAAACCACTAAGTCATTTGTCTTTTTCTTTAAAATAAAGCTAAATTATTTAAATTATTTAATGCTTAGATTTAGGCAAATTCCTTCAGAACTGGGGGGGAAAAGCATCCTGGAAATTTTCTTAAGCCTTAATTAGGAACATTTAAAGAAGAAAATTTGCCAAGTGTTGCTATAACCATTATTCTCCCCAAACCCCCCAAAAAGAGATGCTTCTTATCTTTATGTTCTCCTCACTGGTATAATTGGGGGGAGGGGGAGGGCAGTGGGGTTACTCTCCTAAAAGGGAATCAAAACTTGCCAAGGGCTAAGTAGTGACTCCTCAAAAATTCCCAAAGATTTCATTCTTTTTTTCTGAATGTGGAATGCTTTGCAGATTTGCATGGGGGCCATGTTAATCTCTGTACAGTTCCAACATCAATGTATGTGCTGCTGAAGCAAACACCCCAAGGACTTCATTCCTAGAACACTGCACCCAACCACTCGAATTTTCCTCTTTTGCTTCACTTTGCCCATTTAGTGTCAAAAGGAAAGAATCCAATGAATTGTGGTTGAAAGTCTTTATGGAGGTTTGCTGTTAAGAGAGTAATAATAGGAGACAGAAAGAATGTGGGGGAAAGAAGTGAAGCCAATTAGGTAAGATACCTGCATCTAAAGAAATGGAACTAAGCCCCCAAACAAATAAACCTAGTTAACACACTGCACTGTTATGTTCTCCTCACCATTAAGGCTTTCAAATTTCACATAGCTCCAACTCCTAATTACCCAAACTCCTATTCAGTCCTTAGCATGACTTTATGTACAGAAAAAAAAGTTTTCAAAGGATACTTCAAGAGCCAGGCACGGTAATGCACGCCTGTAATCTCAGCACTTAAGGAGGCTGAGACAGTAGAATCACGAGTTCAAAGCCAGCCTCAGCAAGGGCGAGGTGCTAAGCTACTCAGTGAGACCCTGTCTCTACATAAAACACAAAATAGGGCTGGGGATGTGGCTCAGTGGTCAAGTGCCCCTGAGTTCAAGCTCCAGTACCAAAAAAAAAAAAGGATACTTGAAGGGTTTTCTAAATCAAGGAACAATTTCTATTGAAAAAAAATTTTTCTACTGAAAAATTCTGAGAAGTTATTTACATTTTTTAAAAATCCCCTAAAAGTTGGTATTAATTAATTCAAAAGGAATATTTATCTCTTTGAAACAGCAGCATACAGCCAGATATAAGGCATAATAAAATCATCTGAACTTAGTGGAAATTTACTAACCTTACCAAATCATCAGAAATGATTGTCTAGGGCTAGAATTATAGCTCAGTGGGAGAAAAGTTGCTTTAGCATGCCATAGCGCCATTTAAAAAAAAAAAAAAATTAGGGGCTGGGGTTGTAGCTTGGTGGTAAAATGCTTGCCTAGCATGGGTAAGGCCCTGGTTCTATCCTCAACACCACACAAAAACAAAGGTTAAATTCTTAAAAAAAAAAAAAAAAAAAAAAAAAAATTCTGGGTTTTTCATTTGTTGTTTTTATGCTGGGGATTGAGACCAGGGCCTTTTGCACGGTTAGTATACTCTCTACCACTACACTCCCAGTCCTGCTGCTGTCTTAACAAGTAGTAAAAACACTTTTGCTTGGATTAGGAATAAACTTTCTTATACTTCAAACAAATGGGGTTCTTTCCCAAGACTCAAACTGTTCTAAGTATTGTTTAGTGAGGGGGGAAAAAAAGGTGCTCTTCACTGAGCAGCTTGGTTTAGGTTAGCCTCTCATGCCAAGCTGAAGGATTCAGCTCCAGTCATGGAACTTCCAGGTAAGATGTGCCCCTGCCCTTCATGGTGCAAGCAGGACCCCTCAAAGGTTCCGATTCCTCTGATCCTACTTTAGGACCAGGGAAACATGTGAAAAACTGTCCAAAATGATTCACATTTGGAGAAACAATTTTCCAAATGAGTAGCTGGAAAAAGATGGAAAAAAAAGTCCCTGCCAGTCGGCATAAGGGCTGAGCAACTAAGCCAAGTAGAGTTGCAAAGGACTAATCAGGTAGAATGAAACAGTAAGAGGGAATCCCAGGGAGCAGCCCTTTCAAAATGACACCAGGAGACATTACCTGTGCTACAGGACTTGAGCCAGCATTCTGGCTGGGCAGAGCTGGGCAGAGCAAGAATGGAAAGAGCTGTCACTATCAATGTGTCTGCTCTGTTCTAAGAAATAGATCCGCCTAGAATATATGACCCAACTATAGACGTCTGATGTTACCATGTTCGTTTAGGCCTCCCTGGGCAAAGTATTAAAATTTCTATAAATCTAGACTATATAGACATGTATGCATTGGCTCATGTGGAACTGCAAGCAGAATGAGAAGAAATCTAAAACTTTCACCAGGTTAAGATTCAAATGAATATGAAAAGAAGAAAATAGCTCTTGGAGTTTTCTATTTTCCAAACATTTTTTCTTTTTTTGGTGCCGGGAATTGAACCCAGGGGCATTCAACCACGCCATGCCACCAGCCCTTTTTATGTTTTATTTTGAGACACGGTCTCGATAAATTGCTGAGGTTGGCCTTGAACTTGGAATCCTCAGCCTCCCAAGCCCCTGGGATTACAGACATGCACCACCATGCCTGGCATCCTATTTTTCAAACTTTTTACAAATCATCCCTTTAATTTAAAAGAAAGAAAGAGCTTGAATAAAAATGACTCGTTTTCTGAATTACAGTTTTAAAATTATACTGTCTTTAATTCAACTTCACACGTTTTTAAATAACTACTTTACGCTTCTGCTGTGAGGTACTAGAAGGAACACTGCTTCAATTCCTACAATGAAAAACGCCAGGTTAACTACAAATTCTGACTTTTTGAACCCACTGGGAAGTGAAGGTTGAAGAATAACCAACTGGCCTAAAGCTGACAGAGGGGCCGGCTCTCACAGAGGGAGTGGAGACACGAACACTAGGTTCCCTAGGACAGCTACGGGCAGACACTGGAAAAAATGGCTAATGCGACAACTGATGAAGGTAGAAAGTATCGGCTGGAAACTGTGGAGTCCTAGGGGCCTACAGAAATTAGAGTCTGCACTCTCTTCAAGCTTTTTCTTCACAAACTCTACCAAGTGTCCACAGAAAAAGACAAAGGGTCAACTGTGATGCAGACCCAGAGAGGTATACAACAACCTTGTGGGAAGGTCCAGAAACTCACCAGATCCATTCCCCTACCTTCTCTATGGAACAGAAGTGCTCTTCTATTGGAGGGGGAAATACTGCTTTCCTTAGAGCACTGGTGGCTGGTCACTGGAGCGGAGGGAAGGCAACAGGGAAGGGACAGGAATGTCACTGGGCCTACAACTAGCTGGGAAGGGGCAAGTAAACTGAGAAGGCCCTCTCCTTCCAAACCTAGAGACAGTGCCTAAAACTGCAGCTTAATCTGAGAATGTCAGCCCCTCCCCAGCCCCAGTCTTCAAATATAGCACAATATTTCCAGGAGAAGGATGAGAGAGCACCAGAAGCATAAAGGAGCTAGAGGTTTAGCTCAGTGGTAAAGCATTTGCTTAACATGCGCAAGGTGCTGGACTTGAGCCCTACAGCCCCCAACAAAAATAAACAGACCCTCTGTAAAGGTACAAATAGAAGGTATATATATATAGAGAGAGGAGAGACTGCCCTGGCAATCCAACCCCCATCAGCAAAACCAGGTGGCTCAGTGGTAGAGTGCTTATCTCACATGTGTGAGGCACTTGGTTCAAGCTTCAGCACTACAAATAAATAAATAAATGAATAAAATAAAGTTCCATCAACAACTAAAAAAACAAAACAAAAACAAAAAAACAGGTATTGCAATAGGAACCTGAAATCACTAATGTCAATCATAACGACAGCAAGCCTTGAGCCAAACTCCTAACTAGATTAATTCAATATCTGCAATGAAAGTCTAAGCAGCAGCAAAGGCCTGCTCACTTTCAGGCATAAATATCACCAAAGCATCTAATGTTCTACATAATATGTACTGCTTAAAAAAAAAATACACAGAGGCATGTGAAAAGGCAAGGAAAAAATGTGCTCAGAAGAGATAAAGCAATCATCAGAAACCAGACACATATAACAGGTATTTTGGAACTGAGGTTTTCTGTTTTGGGCCAGTGCTGGAAATCAAACCCAGGGCCTTGTACATGCTAGGCAAGTGCTCCAGTGCTCCCAGCTTAAGCAAGAATTTCAAATAAATATGATTAATATTTAAGGACAACAGTGGCTGACATGGAAGATCATGTGTGTGATGTCAGCACAGATGGAAATTATAATTAAACAGAAATGTTAAAAACAAAAACAAAAAATCCACCATAACTGTGATGATGCATACATCTGATTGGCACATGAGCAGATTCTGCAGTGCTGAGAGGAGAACCAGTAAACTTGAAGGTAAGTCAACAAAAAGTACCCTCACTGACACACAACACAGCAAGAGTGAAGGAAACACCAGAACAAAATAAACCCAGGACAGAATGACACGGGAGTATCAGTGTGACATACACATAATTAATGACACACATGAAACCATAGATCCAAGAAGCTTTGAGAATAGCAAGACAAATACTAAAAACATCTGCCAGGCACACCTATAATCCCAACAGCTCAGGAGGCTGAGGCAGGAGGATCATGAGTTTAAAACTAGCCTCAGCAAAAGTGAGGTGCTTAGCAACTCAGTGTGACCCTGTCTCTAAATAAAGTACAAAATAAAATAAGGCTGAGGATGTGGCTCAGTGGTTGAGTGCCCCTGAGTTCAATCCCTGCTAACCGTCCCCCACCCCAAATTCCCACATCTAAGGAAAAGAAACTCCCTTTCAGATGATCACACTGGTAAATTTTACCAATTAAGGAATTAAAACATGGACTGAGGTTATAGCTCAGTGGTACAGTACTTGCTTAGCACATGTGAGGCATTGAGTTTGATCCTCAGCACCACACAAAAATAAATTAAAAAAAAAGTACTGTGTCCATCTACAACTCAAAAATACTTAAAAAAAAACCCAAAAAACCCACAGCCAATTCTATATGTTCTTTTCCAGGAAAAAGGAAATCCATTTTATGTGATCAGCATTACTCTATGGTTATAAAATCAGATGAAGAATAATAAAAACATGGACCAATATCTTCCTAAATAGATGCAAAAATCCTCAGCAAAACATTAGCAATACAAATACCACCATACACATATTAGAATGGCTAAAACAGCCAGGCATGGCGGCACTTGCCTGTAATCTTAGCCACTCAGGAGGCTGAGGCAGGAGGATCGCCAAGTTTCAGGAGTGCCTAGACAATGTAGTAAGACCTTGTCACAAAATAAAAAGGGCTGGGGGCTGAGGTTGTGGCTCAGTGGCAGAGCGCTTGCCTCGCACATGTGAGGCACTGGGTTTGATCCTCAGCACCACATAAAAATAAATAAACAAAATAAAGACACTATGTCCATGTATAACTAAACATATTTAAAAAAAAAAAGGGGCTGGGCTTGTAGATCACTCGCACTCGCCTATCATGTACTAGGGCATTGGTTCAATCCCCAGTACCAGGAAGAAGAAAAAAGAAAAAAAAGGAATGCCTAAAATAACACTAAAAATTACAAGTGTTGGGGCTGGGATTGTGGCTCAGTGGCAGAGCACTTGCCTCACAGGTGTGAGGCACTGGGTTTGATCCTTAGCACCACATAAAGATAAAATAAAGATATTGTGTTCATCTTTAAAAAACAAAATTCCAAGTGTCTGTGTGTGGGGGATTAATTAGTGTCTCATGAGAATGCAAAATGGTAGTGCTACTTAAAGTGTATCAACTTCTCATAAAATTAAATATACGTGACTTAATGTAATGAATTCTGACACCAACTACCTGCAGTTAGGCCAACCAAACTTCACAGATTTAGGGCAAAGTCTTCCTTTAAGACTGCCCTCACTTCAGATACCAGCATCAAGTTCAGGGGTCCCCAGGTCCTCCTCACTTTGGAACAGCTGGCTACAAGATCAGGGGTTCTCACCATTACATTGAGTTTAATAATTCATTAGAACAATGCACAGAACTCAGGAAAGCACTTTACTTATGATTATAATTTTATTATGACAAAAGAAAACAACTATGAATCAGCCAACACACAACACACAGGGTGAGGTTTGTGAGGGTCCAAAATGTGAAGGTTCTTTGTCCCCTGTAAGTTACCCCACAAGTACACTGATATATAATAATAACAATACAGAGTGCTGTCATCCACAGAAACTCCCTTAAGCTTCAGTATTCAGAGTTTTATTGGGATTTCATTACTTAGGCATAACTGAATCACTGACAAGGAGGTTGAATTCAGCTGAGCTAATACTACGTAGTCTAGAGCCTTAATAACATGGCTGGTCTTTCTGATGTGGCCAACCACCATCCTAAGTCATCTCATTTACCATAAACTGGCAAGACCCACCACAAATAACTCCTATTGCTTGGAAAATTTCAAAGATTTAGAGGCCACTTCCTGGGACCTGGGATAAAGGCTAGCCAATTCTGTATTACACACCAGCAATCCCACCAGTAGGCATATAAAATCATACAGAATACTTATACTTACATAAAAATCTGTATGCAAATATTTATAAGGTTCACCAACAGTCAAACTGCAAATAACCTACATGTCCTTCAATGAGCAAATTCCATTATATAACAGACTACTACTGAGCAATAAAAAAGGAATGAAGTACTGACTCACACATGATGGATTAAAAATTGCATTTTACCAAGTAAAAGGCTATATGTTGTATGATTTCATTTTTATGACTCTGGCAAAGGGAAAATTATAAGGACAGAGAACACGTCAGTAATAACCAGGTTTTTGGGCAGGAGCTGTTTATGTACAAAGAGCTATCACAAGGGAATTTTTAGGGTGACTGAGAATGTTCTGTGTAGCACTGTGGTGGTGGATACATGACATTTGTCAAAACCCACAGAGCTGTATACCAAAAAGACTGAATTTTAATATATGTAAATTAAAAAAAAACCAGGATGTGTGTGGGAGGACAGAAAGCAGACTATAATGATGAATCTATTACAAATGAATCAGAATCACAACGAAGACGAAAGGAAAGAAAAGAATTAATGTAGTTTTGAATCTAAGAACCTAAAAAACTTTGCAAAAGTTATTTTGACATGATCTTGAGAGACTAAAAGAACTACATACTATCAGGGCTGGGACTGTGGCTCAGTGGTAGAGCGCTTGCCTCCCATGTGGGAGGCACTGGGTTCGATCCTCAGCACCGCATATAAATGAAGAAATAAAGGTCAATTAACAACTAAAAAAAATTAAAAAAAAAAAAGAACCACACACTAGCCAGGTGCAATAGCACATAAACTACAGTCGGTCCCCTGGATACTTAGGAGACTGAGACAGAAGGATTGCTTGAGCCCAGTTCAAGCTGAGCCTGAAATTCCCATTTCAAACAAAACACAAAGCTCCAAACTCTAGGTGGTAAATTTTTTTTTCCTCCCTCACAAGGGGATAGGTTAACAGTTCAAAAACTACTGGTATATTAGGGTTGAAAAAGTAAGTAAATGTACTGCAGCTAATGAGAGCCAAGCTTCTCACATTATAAGTAAGAGGAAGGGCTAGAATGAGCCCTGTGGAGCTGGACTGGTGGTATAGGTATCCATACAGATTCATAATGTTCCTTAAAACAAAACCCCCAAAGGTTTTTTTTTTTTTTTTAGTATTTTTGTTTTAGACATTGATGGGCCTTTATTTTATTCATTTATTTATATGTGGTGCTGAGAATCAAACCCAGTGCCTCACACATGCTAGACAAGCACTCTGCCACTGAGCCACAACCCCAGCCTCAAACCCCCAAAGTTTTATACAGATACAGTAATACATATAAATGTGTGTTATCTGCAAGAGTCAGCATACACACATTTCCAATTCTATCCACTCAGAGGAACTAGAAGTAGTGAAGCTCTAGTATCAATAAGCACATTAGCAATCAAATCTTTCTTTCTAAATATCATTCTCTCTCTCTTTCTTTTTTTGGTACCAAGGACTGAATTCAGGGGCACTCGACCACTGAGCCACATCCCCAGCCCTATTTTGCATTTTATTTAGAGACAGGGTCTTAATGAGTTCTTTAGCAGCTCACCATTGCTGAGGCTGGCTTTGAACTTGCAATCCTCCTGACTCAGCCTCCTAAGCCGCTGGGATTACCCGCAGCCAGCTGTTTCTAAATATCATTCTCTAATAAAAGGATCCACTGTTCCTCAAGAAGTAGCTGATTTCACCACCAAGGCAGAAAATTACAAGAGGGATTAGAGCATCCTTTGGTGTCCAAGGGGGGAAAAAAACTTAAAAGAATAAACAGAACAAAAGAAGATACATCACAAGCACATAAAAACCTAAACGAGTTTCCAGTGGCCAACACTGTAACAAGCTGAGCTATGGAAATAATCATAGTATTGAATCCTGATTCAAAGATTAAAACAAATTATCCATTAGCCTACACTGATGTAAGTAGCTGAATTTAAAAAGTGAGTAAGAAGGGACAACTTTTCCTTACAGAATTCTAATAATAAATACTGAAGAAAAGAAGAACTAGTAAACTACCATCAGGTTGGGCATGGTGGCACATGCCTGTAATAACACTACTTGGGAGGCTAAGTGAGGAGGATTAGAAGTTCAAAGACATCCTTTTCCAACTTAGCAACACCCCGTCCCAAAATAAATAATAAAAAGGTCTGGGAATGTAGTTCAGTGGGAGAACACTTACCTAGCATGGGCAAGGACCTGTGTTCCGTCCCCAGCATTGCAAAAACAAAAAATAAAAATATAAAGGGCTGGGGGTATGGTTCAATGGTAGAGCACATGCCCAGTATGCTCAAGGCCCTAGGTTCCATCCCTAGTACTTCAAAGCAAGTCAGAACAAAAACAAAACCCCCAAAGCCATGCACACGTGGGCACAAAGTATCAGATGAACACAAACAGAAAAATACTCTATAAAATAACTGTCCTTTTCAAGGATGTCATGGTTATGATTAAATTAAGGAAAACCCAAGGAAACGTAAATTGGAGGATACTAAGGGAAACATAACGAAAGGCAACATGGGACCCCTGACTGGATCCTGGAAAAGAAAAAGGATATTAGTGAAATAATTGGTAAAGCCTGGACAAATTCTGCAATTTGATTAACAGTACTATAACCAAGATTTATTTATTTATTTTTTGGTAGTACTGAGGATCGAACCCTGGGGCCTTTCACATGCTAGGCAAGTGCTCTATCACTGGCACTACATCCCCAGCCCAGCTTGATCACTGTTCTATGGTTATACAAAGGCAGAAACTGGACTAAATGGTATATCTCAAAATAAACTTAAAAAATAGGACAATCTTTAGGTTTTTAGTTACTAGTTATCAAAATGCTGGGCTTGATTTAAGTGTTATGAACTGGAAAAAGCACTAAACCAACAGTTCATCCCATCCTTGTATAACCTCCCTGAACCTCAGGCTCTTCTGTGAAAGGGGGATAAGACACAACTCATCCATCTCAAAGGTTACTGAAGGACTCAACGACCCAAGTGGTCAAAGTTGTCTAGAAATGATATGTACATGCACATTATAAGCATTACCCCCTACCTCTTTAGGCCTAAGAGAAGACCCTTATTAAGCAGAAGTTTTCTAGGAATTAACAGAAGATAAAAACACTGAATATTGAAGCAAGGTAACAGTGTAAAGAAATGCCCTTCAGCAAAAAGTGTTAAGTTAAAAAAAATAATGAAGACCATTAGGGTACACAAAGTGGTATAGAAGCTGGGAATAGAGATGCACGCTTATAATCCAAGGGGCTTGGGACACTGAGGCTGAAGGATCTCAAGTTCAAAGCCAGGCTCAGTAACTTAGTGAGCCCCTAAGTAACTCAGCAAGACCCTGCTTTAAATAAACCATATACAAGACCATGGCTGTGGCTTAATGGTTAAACACCCCTGGGTTCAATCCCCAGTATGGGGGTGGGGGATGGGAGATGAGTGCAGGAAGATAGGACAATCAGAGCAGAGCAAGGGATTCTTCTTCTGTGTCTCTGCGCATTCTCACTGTTACCTAGCATCTAGCATTGCCAAGGCAGGCATGTTACATCAATGAAGAGGGAAACAGTGTTCCAGGCATCATTAAAGAGCTGGGAACAAAGCTGGATGTGCTGAGGCACACAACTGTAGTTCCAGCTACTTGGGAGGCCAAGAAAGGAGGATTGCTGGAGCCCAGGAGTTCAAGGCCACCCTGGGAAACAACAGAGACACCCTTTCTAAAAAAGAAAGAACTGGAAACAGACTTGGTATGTAAAGTGGCTAAGAACTGGGAGAAGAATTATATCTTCCAGAGGCTCCCCTAGTAAAAGCTAACTACTCTGAAAAGTAGTTAAAAGCTATCACCTACAAAAAAAAGCTTTTGGTCTTCCAGGTTTACTATGATTATGGAACAACTAGAAGAGAAGCTACCTATCACCCCTGTTCAAACAATGATCCTGTGTATACTACTAAACAGCTACAAGCAAGGGAAATAGAAAAATGGGTATCTGGTCCCACTTTTAATAAACTGCAGAGCCACATTTTCTCAAGTTAATTTTATTAACAAAAAGTGCAAACTATTTTGAAAGGAAAACTATGAGTCATAGCATTCAGCAAGACACTAGATATGGAAAAGTGAATAACATTAAGTAAAACAAGCCAATGAGATGTCTCCCACATGTACATATAGTTATTCATGCTTTTTCAACAGTCTCTTGGTCAACTCAGTGTAATTTCCACATATATATATAGCAGCTCAAACACAAACGCAGAAGCACAATGGCAAAGTTTGGCAATTATTTTGGGGTATCTTATGAGTATGTAAGATAACCTGATATCACATTTCACTTTGATGTAAGCTACTGTGATGTATGAATATTTAAATTTATTGACTCTGAAGCAATATCCAATGAAAATAGTTTCAAAATATTTGTTGCACTATAGTTACATTTTATGAGGCAGAAAAAATGAAATAGTTTTCATTAATCTTACATGTGTTCATATGACCAGGAATATATCCAATCCACATTAACTAAGTTCATTTTAAATTACATATGTAGTGTCACACAACAGAAAGATGGGCCCTTAAACAGTGTGCCTACACTTGAACAAGAGAGAAAAGATAAATAAACTTTAGTCTATCAACATACTCCAAACAGGAGATCCAGTCTAGTGTTACTTCAATTATTCACATAAAGTGTCTACAGGACAGAATCTATTTATAGGTAATTTTTCTATTCACTAATCTACAGGTTCTAATGAAACAAACTGTTATTAAAACCCAAAATATAAAGGTAGTCATTTAAACATAACAGGTGTTTAGCCAAAGACAGAAGAGCACCAAGGATGAACAGGTTACCGAGCACATGCACGGCTCTAGTACATTTTCTGGCAGTTAACTGGTCTTCTGCTATAGTAGACAAACTGCCTTTTGTGAATGTACTAATTTGAGAACAACACTTATTACATTAGGAAGAACTCCACTCACACTATTAGTATTTTTTCCCATGTCCTACTGTCTTTACTAGAATTGTGCTACTTTCTAATGGTTTCTGAATTACTATATCTGGTAGAGAATGATGAAAAAAATAGGACCTCAATCTGATTATCTGATTGATGACACATTTGAGCAACAACAACAAAATTCAGGGTCAAGGTAGCTTGTAAGTCAATTCTCCTGATCTGGCAATTACCTTCCACTGTTTTCATCAGTACTGAAGTGGAGATTTTCAGGGTCTACTTGTTCACCATCAGGAAAAGGGGAGTGTGTATCTAAGAGAAAATTAAAAGAAAAAAAATTTTAAATTAAAAGCATATATTACAATAAAGTATATTTTCTTTCCCAAGTCTTTAAATGATCTTACCAAATGTGTTAGTGAGGAGAGATATGCTCAGCTATAAACTAATCTCTGTCTTCAGAGAATATCTGATTTGAGTCAGATATAAGCAAACACAAAGGAAAAATAATAGGGAGAAAACAAAATGTGTAATAGACACCCACGGTTAGAAGATGAAAGGCACTGCCTCACTTTGTCCTCCTGGGGACCTGGCGTGGGCAGTTGAAGAAAGAAACAATGACAAGGTATACTCTCAAGACTCAAGATGCTATAAACAAAATGTATTTCAAAGCCAGCTAAACTACACATGCAAACATCACTGAGAATCCCATCAGGACTCAAAATAACTTGCCCAAAATCTGGGTCCTTGTCTTAGAAGCAGAGGAAATTGCCTTAATACTTACGAATCATTCAATGCTTGGCTCTATATTAAAAAAAGATACTAGTACATTAGGGAAATATGTAAAATACAAAGTTAACAATGCACATAAGCCTGACAATGTTGTCATTTCAGGTTGATTATTAAGGTCTCTGGATGACTTTAAGCCAGTATTTCTGTAATTTTCCCAATACATACTTCCATGATTTTACCTGTATTGCTATTTGCTAGAATATGAGGTTCCCATAAAAATAAAGTTTATAAAATACAAATATATTTAAGTGAAAAAAGAATACAAAACTATAAAATATAATCTCATTTAAGTAAAATAAATGCACATAAAACCAAAATAAAACAAAATAGAATATTAATAGGTTTCTCTTGGTGTTTTTTCCTGAAGGATCTGTTTTTATGGGGAGAAGAGGGAATAAAAAACAAATGATTCAATAATCTGAATGCATTTCTAAGAAATCAAAGCAATTTTAAAAGTCATATGGTTGGGGGCTGGGGTTATGGCGCAGTGGTAGCGTGCTCGCCTAGCATGCGTGTGGCACTGGGTTCGATCCTCAGCACCACATAAAAATAAAATAAAGATATTCTGTCCACCTACAAATAAAAAATAAAAAAAAATTTAAAAAAAAATAAAAATAAAAATAAAAGTCATATGGTTGGCTTGCAAAAAAAATCTCTGAAAAAGGAGGAGGGGATCAAATATCTGAAACTTCCTGGGACATTGGCTGGAAAATGTTTTCTATACGGAGCAAATAGTAAACATTGATGTGCTACAAGCCACAAATAGTCTCTGTTGAAAATTCTTGTTTCTTTTGTTTTTACACCTCTGTATAATTTAAGGCCATTCTTAGGTAAAAAAAAAAAAAACTCTACAAAAGCAGGCTGTGACCTCTGTCCTCCAAGGAAGTGGCACTCACTGGGACTGGGTATCTAACTAAGCCAAACATTACCCTCCAATTTTTTTCAATAGTAACCATATAGTTTACCAAAGAATGTAAAAATGACAAAAACAAAACAGACAAACGAACCCCACCCAAAAAACCCCCAAATGAAAAGAAGCAGAGTAAGTAGAAGCAATAGCAGCAGAAGAAAAAGCATCATTAATGGTTCACTAATCTGTGTAAAATGACATTATATGTTGCACCTTCATCTGGGGGCTGCGCCATGAAAGAGTTGTTAAATCCGCCCATGCTGCTGTGCTCTTCCTGCTCCTCATTCTCAGTGTCACATTCAATGTCACTGTCACTACTAATTCCTGGCAGGAAAGAAGGAGACAACATACTTCTGACAAAAACCACTATAAGGAAAAGCTCCTTATCCACTAAGCTGAAATTCCTACTGAATTTTATAATGAATACCAAAAACTGAACAAACCACACAAACAACACCTAAAGAGTAACCAAAGGAAACTTAATTCTCTTTAAATTTTTATAGAGTAGTGCTGTTACTTTTGTTCTCTAAGTTTAATATTGAGTACCACAGTCTTTGAAAGTCATAATTTGGAACCAGTACTAATTTCATTATACTGAGAATATTTTTTCCAAATAACTTTTTTTCTAACAAGTGGGTAAGAGAGAAGAGGAACTTTTAAAATCCTGATTCACTGTAAACATAGTCTCTAGACTAATAAACATAATAAAACACATGGTCTGTAATCCCAGCCGCCCAGAGGCTGAGGCAGGAGGATCTCAAATTCAAAGCCAGCCTCAGCAACTCAGCGAGGTCCTAAGCAAGTTAATGAGAACCTGTCTCTAAATAAGATATAAAAAGGGAAGTGGCTTAGTTAAGCACCCCTGAGTTCAATCCCTGGTACAAAAACAAAACAACCACATGATATAAACATACACAGTATATGTTTACAGAAAATTCCAGTAATTCTAATGATAAGTTAGTTTCTATCCTATTTGGGCCTCTAGTTTTGTTTCTGTACGAATCAGCTGATTTTGTTTTTGGCTATTTAATACATATATTTTTAATTGACACATAGTAATTATACATATTTATAAAGTACACTGTGATATTTCAATACAAGTATACGATGTGTAATGATTAGATCTGGGTAGCAGGCATATCTGCTACCGTAGAGACTATCATTCTTTGTGTTGGGAACATTAAAAATATTCTCCACTAGCTTCTTTGAAATATTCAAGTAATTATTGTCAACCATAGTTATCCTCCTACTATAGAACATTAGAAGTTATTCCTCCTACCTAACTATACCTCAGTACCCATTAACTATCCTCTCTCCATCCTTCCCCTTTCCCTACACTCTTCTCAGGCTTTGGTAACCACTATTGTATTCTCTACTTTGAGATCAACTTTTTACTTTCCACATATAAGTAAGATGATGTGCTATTTGTCTGTCCGAGCCTAACTTTATTTCACTTAACATAAGGTTCTCCAGGGGCTGGGGTTATGGCGCAGTGGTAGCGTGCTCGCCTAGCACGCGGGAGGCACTGGGTTCGATCCTCAGCACCACATACAAATAAAATAAAGATATTGTGTCCACCTACAACTAAAAAATAAATATTTAAAAAAAACAAAAAAAAACATAAGGTCCTCCAGTTCCATCCATGTTGCTACAAATGACAGAGAATTTCATTCTTTTCTATGGCTGAATAATACTGCACTATGTATACATGCTACTTTTTTTTTTTTTTTATCATTCATTCATCAATGAGGACTCAGGTTGAATTCATAATTAGCTACTGTGAATAGTGCTGTGATAACTATGCAAAAGTAGATTTTAATTTTTTTTGGATAAATACCCACAACTAGTTGATTTTTAAAAGAAAAATTCTATAGAAAGTATTTGTTTTAGCAAAATAGTGATCCAAAAAACTTGAAAACTTTTCTGCTACAAATTTTTATATATACCTAGATAAAATATAGACACAAAACATTATTTTTTTTTTAAATGTTTATTTTTTAGTTGTAGGTGACAGAATATCTTTATTTTATTTTTATGTGGTGCTGAGGATCGAACCCAGTGCCTTATGCATGCTAGGCGAGCACGCTACCACTGCGCCATAATCCCAGCCCCAAAACATTATTTTAACATTATTTTATGTCACATTTAAAAGACATAAGGGGCCAGGTGCAGTGGTGCACACCTGTAATTCCAGTGACTTGGGAGGCTGAGGCAGGAGGATCCAACTTTGAGGCCAGCCTCAGCAATTTAGGGAAGCCCTGTCTCAAAATAAAAATGAAAATAAAAAGGGCTAGGGACATAACTCAGTAGTAAAGTGCCCCTGGGTTCAATCCCCAGTAGCAAAAAAATAAAACCCAAAACACAGGAAGGAAATCTACAGACATCAGAAACAAGAATATAGTGGGTCAGATGCTACTGTTATCCTGGAGAGCCAGATGTGAAGATTTTTAACACTCCTTTGGGTATCAGGGGAGGGGGAAAGCCCAAAACTACTTTGGACTCACCATAGGAAGGAAGTTGCAAATGGGACTAAAATTCCAGCTGCTGCATAAAGCTTTTTTTTTTTTTTTTTTTTTAAGAGATAAACTCTGGCTATGTTGCCCAGGTTGGCCTCAGGTAATCCTCTTCCCTCAGACTCCCAAGTAGCTGGAACTATAGGCAGATGCTACTGCATCCAGCAGAAAACTAAAATTCTTATTCAAAGAACAGATAAGAAATAGTCTGTATAAGGTAGGCTCTGCAAAAAGAGGGCAAAAAGACTTAGAATTCAAACCTAATTTACATTAGGGATTTTTTTTTTAATCTTTATTTTTTTTGGTGGTGCTAAGGTTTGAACTCAGCCTTGCAATTGCTTAGCATGTGCTCTAAGAATTTAGCTAGCTTCTAGACGCTAGATTTGGGATTTAAATTTGAAGTCAAAATCTTAAGAAATTAACATAAAATGGTTCAGAAGTAGTGTTATTTATTTATTTATTTTTTTAGCTGTAGATGGACATAATGTCTTTATTTTATTGCTTTGTATGTGGTGCTGAGGATCGAACTCAGGGCCTCACGCATGCGAGGCAAGCGCTCTACCGCTGAGCTACAATCCCAGCCCAGAAGTAGTGTTATTTAAATACAGCAAAAGTAAGATCTTATCTGGAGGTTAGGTTCTAGATAAGATAGAGTGGGTACATTCCAACTTGTCTTTTTCACTAAATGAATCAATAAAACCTAGACGAACCACATGGCACAGCTATTTAAGCACTCTGAAGTAAACAGGAACAGGCATATTGGTGAAACCAAAATTTGAAGTACCAACAAATTGGCAGATTCAAACAACACCCAGAGTCCAGGACACAATCCAAAGTAACTTAGCATATGAAAAACCAGTATAAGATAATCAGCAAGTACCAATGCTGAGATGTTGGAATTATCTAATGATGATGTCTAAGCCAAGATAAAAATGCTCATGAACACCCTTGACACATATTAAACATTCTGTGGAGCTAAGCTTCCACAATACAGATCACAATAATTCTCGAGTAGGGGCAGAAAACTAAAAAAGGAATGTTCCAAAGTTAAAAGTTTAAGGCAAACAATCTACCTAAAGCAAGAATCAGCAGATATGGAAGGACAACACTGCGAATTTTTCATTAAGTGGAACAAAAACCTGTAAGAGACTACATGATTCTAATCAACTTTAAAAAGGCAGATTTTAAAAAGAGCTGGGCTTGTGAATGGAGTAGTTTTCCTAATTTCTCTCTCAGAGGACTCGTTGCTGATGTATAGAAATGCTTTTGATTTATGGATATTGATTTTATATCCTGCAACTTTGCTGAATTCATTTATCAGTTCTAGAAAATATTTGGGAATCAATCTAACAAGAGTGGTGAAAGACCTCTACAATGAAAACTACAAGACACTAAAGAAAGAAATCGAAGATCTTAGAAGATGGAAAGACTTCTCATGCTCTTGGATAGGCAGAATATTATTAAAATGGCCATACTGCCCAAAGCGCTATACAGATTCAATGCAATCCCAATTAAAATCCCAATGTCCTTTCTTATAGAAATAGAAAAGGCAATCATGAAATTCATTTGGAAAAATAAGAGACCCAGAATAGCCAAAGCAATCCTGAGCAAGAAGAGTGAAGCAGGAGGCAACACAATACGAGACCTTAGACTTTATTACAAAGCTACAGTAACAAAAACAGCATGGTACTGGCACCAAAATAGACATGTAGACCAATGGTAGAGAATAGAAGACACAGAGAGTAATGCACATAAATTCAGCTATCTCATACTAGACAAAGGTGCCAAAAACATACATTGGAGAAAAGATAGCCTTTTCAACAAACGGTGCTGGGAAAACTAGAAATCCATATGCAGCAAAATGAAACTAAACCCCTATCTCTCACCATGCACAAAACTCAACTCAAAGTGGATCAAAGACCTAGGAATTAGACCAGAGACCCTGCGTCTAACTGAGGAGAAAGTAGGTCCAAATCTTCATCACGTTGGATTAGGCCCCAAATTCCTTAACAAGACTCCAAAAGCACAAGAAATAAAAGCAAGAATCAATAAATGGGATGGACTTAAACTAAAAAGCTTCTTTTCAGCAAAAGAAACTATCAATGAGGTGAACAGACAGCCTACATTCTGGGAGCAAATTTTTGCTACATGCACATCAGATAGAGCACTTATCTCCAGGATATATAAAGAACTCAAAAAACTTAACACCAAAAAAACAAACAACCCAATCAATAAATGGACTAAGGAGCTGAATAGAAACCTCTCAGTAGAAGATATACAATCAATAAACAAATATATGAAGAAATGTTCAACATCTCTAGCCATTAGAGAAATGCAAATCAAAACTACCCTCAGATTTCATCTCACCCCAGTCAGAATGGCAGCTATCCAAAATACCAGCAACAATAAGTGCTGGCAAGGAGGTGGTGAAAAAGGCACACTCAAACACTGCTAGTGGGACTGCAAATTGGTGCAACCAATCTGGAAAGCAGTATGGAGATTTCTTTTTTTTTTTTAAATATATATATATATATATTTTTAGTTGTAGATGGACACAATGTCTTTATTTTATTGCTTTGTATGTGGTGCTGAGGATCGAACCCAGGGCCTCACGCACGCGAGGCAAGCGCTCTACCGCTGAGCCACAATCCTAGCCCTGGAGATTTCTTAAAAAACTTGGAATGGAACCACCATTTGATCCAGCTATTCCACTCCTTGGCCTATACCCTAAAAACAGCACACTACAGTAAAGCAGCCACTTCAATGTTTATAGCAGCACAATTCACAATTGCAAAACTGTCAAAGCAACCAAGATGCCCTTCAATAGATGAATGGATAAAGAAACTGTGGTACATATACACAATGGAATATTACTCAGTAATAAAAGAGAATAAAATTATGGCATTTGCAGGTAAATGGATGGAACTGGAGAGCATTATGCTAAGTGAAGTAAGCCAATCCCAAAAAACCAAATGCTGAATGTTCTCTCTGATTAGTGGATGCTGATACATAATGGGGGTGGGAATGGGGAACATAGGAGAAATGGAGGAACTCTGGATGGGGCAGGGGGAGGAGGGGGGAGGGAAAAGGGAAGGAGTGTAGTAATGATGGTTGAATGAGATGGTCATCACTACCCTAGGTGCATGTATGAAGACACAAATGGTGTGAC
>PVHX01018109.1:0-38034 GCA_004024805.1 Geosciurus inauris
AGGCCAGGGATTCCAGCTGTAACACATTAATTACTCACCTAAAGACTTCGAAGGATAATAGAGGCAACATTCAGAATTACATTTAGCCTGTTTTCCCAATGAATATTTAATGGACATTTTAAATTTTACATGTAGTAGTAATATAAGTAGAATAACAGTTAAATGGAATTTTAAAAAGTATCTTAAAATATATACACTCTTATACATCTGGGAATCATGGAAAATGATTTTATTTCCTGAGGGATATAAAACTTTATGCTGCTCATTAGTTAAGTGTATATTTTGGTCTTACATGAATACTTAAACACGATGTTCCTAGAAATTCTCCAGAATTTTAATTTGGCCTGTGTGAACAGGGAAATCAGTACTTAGTCTGTTTGATACTTCAATCCCTATCTCTTCACAGTTAATAAGTAACTGTGTCCTGATTTGGCACTTCAGGCCATCTTCAGTGGTTTAAGGTACAAAATCATTCATTCTGAGAAATTTTGTATTCTCCTTCCCTATAGTTATAGTTATTTAAAAAAATTTTAATAGTGAGTTAGGTCAAACTTAATATGAAACAAAAACCTTTCTACAATCTGGCCCTGGTGTGTATTCTCTGATCTTTTCTCCTGGTAATTCCACACTCATTTACTGCACTTGCTATCCTGGAGCAGGCAATATATTCATCTACCTGTTATTTTTAATGCAAAACCCTCTCCTCTCTACTTATTGAAATGGTACTCAGTTTTTAAAGTTCTTAATTCCTACTCTTCCCATTAGGCCTCAGGGGCAAACTGTGTTTCATATCCATGCACCTTCTTCCCTCTCATATGGCAAACCTTCCCCTTACTGACTGTGCAAATGGACAAACATTCCCATTGTATTGACCTCTCATTCAAGAGCATTTTTTTAAAACAATCCTTTGTTGTTGGCACATGCAGATGCTGAAAGGAGAAAATAACTGCTGAAAATATCAGCCATGAGTTATGTTTGAAAAATAAACAGCTTAGTGCACATTAAGTATTTTTCAGGAAAGAGAAGGAAACATTTATTGAATTCTCTTTTCTGGACACTTCATATAAATTATGTCTGATATTAAAACCACTGCAAGAGGGGCTGGGGTTGTGGCTCAGTGGTAGAGCACTTGCCTTGCACGTGTGAGGCACTGGGTTTGATCCTCAGCACTACATAATATAAATAAAGGTATTGTGTTCATCTACAACTACAAAAAAATCTGAAAAAAAAAACACTGCAAGAAAAGTTTTTTTATCACCAATTTACAGATGAAGATCAAAGCTCAAAGATATCATATAACCTGCCCAGGCCACATATCTAGTAAGCAGCATTTAACTAAGATCTATTTCCAAAAGCTAGGATCTGTTTCCAAAAGCTAGGGTCTGTATATGACCCATAAAAAGCCATATTCCAATGCTTAGGCTTTGAAGTTAGATGAGTCTGAGTCCAATCAAACTTCTGAGACTCCCAACCGACCTGGGCAAATTATCTAACTTCTCTAAAAAGCTTCAATTTTCCCACCTATAAAATATGGGTAATATTAATATGTCTGTCAGAGTTGATGATTAAAATGAGGAAATGCCCTTAAAATGCCAGTGGAGTGACTCATACATGAAAGCTAACATTTAATATCACTGAGCCTCTCCCCCACTTCCCAATTACAGAGGAGGAGAGATGGAACCACAGAAGAAATGAGACCACCACAGCTTTAAGGATAAACTTTATTCAAATCTTGTGTCATATTAGCATACTTCCAAATTCAAACAGAATAATAGTTAAAAGTTTAACTAGATAGACAAGGCAAAGCTTTAAAATTAAAAAAAAAAAAGAAATTCTGAAGGAGAAACTGCTAATAAAGTCATCCTCCTAAGTAGCATCATGTAATGTTCTTGTCGTGAACCTATGTTTTACTATGTTAATATAAACACTATATTGAAAAGGTACCAACAGTTCCTTTGAAATGTGAATGATATGTTAGCAAATTGTTTAGCAAAATTAATCTTCCCAGCTGAATAAAAACATAAGACAATTCAAGGCAGAGGAAAGATCCTAGAGCCATACATACAGAATCCCACTATAAATACCCTGCACAATCAACCTGAGACCTAGTTTAATTTTGATACATATCAGTTTTCAAAAATGACAACTTCTTGTGGTTACATGCCTTTCATTTCCTCAGACATACGTGGTCTGGGTGAGATGCCACTTGTTCACGAGCAGCTTCAGACCAGTCACACTTAGGGATCCACACTTAAATCCACATCACCTCCTGATCCCTTTTCTGAAACAAGATGAGAACAACCTTAAGCTGAGAAAGAAACCTAAGAACAAGACAATTTACATGAGTTCTACAATGACAAAGTTAATGTTCTCTAAAAGGTGGTAGAGGAAAAGAGGAGTTCTAATTACTACAGAGAATTATTCCTATAGAGATGATTTTTTTTTTTTAGTATTTTGGTTCTCACACTATACCTCTTATCAAATATTTCTTTAAAAGATTATAAAATGGGTATATTTTATATTTTGCTAGAATGAGGTTGACAAGGCTGATAACCAATAATACTTCATTCTCTTTGATTAGTGCGGGTTTTTCACATAATACTGAAGCCACCAAGAGCTGATTTCATTCTGAATGTGCCTCAGTTCTAAGAACCAACGTGTTATTTATGAACAGGAATTTGTAATAACTGAGAACATCCAATAAATTGAGTTTTATCATATAGATAAACTAATAATCCAGGAAGAAATTGTAAAAGATTAACATACAGAGACCATTTGAATATAATTAACTCTGATAAAAATCCCTTAAAATCCTTTAAAATATAAATTCACTAGACCCACAATCTGACTTTCAAGATTAATTCAATCAACCAATAAATTCCTCTGACATTTCAAGATATCTTCCTTGTGATTATTTTATCACCAAAGATATGTTTAAACAGTTTTTACCTAACAGGCCCCCCCCCAAAAAAAAAAAACAAAAAAAACAGAGAGTCAGGAAAATGGATAATGGTGTCTTTAAACGCTTGGCAATTCTGGGTGATACAAGTATTTTGTTTCAAAAAGACGAGTTACCTGTAAATGTGGTATCATCCGATGACAGGAAGTAAAGATCTTTTCCCAGTGTGTGGAATACAGCCTAATAAAAGGAATTATAACCAATTTTTAAATGAAAGTACAAAGTAGTTTAAATCAGAAACAGGATTATAGATAAGCCATAACAAAAAAAGCTAAAAAAAAAAAAAAAAAGTATCTTTGTTAAAATTATGACAATCTGGTTTTATAGTGAAGAATCACCTCATGTACATTTTCTATTTTTCAAATACTCATGTCTCTGGAACATCTCCACTGGTACCCTTTTCCAAGCTTGAGCTCCCAGACCCCTGACGACTTCAGTCTGGTGAGGGAAGAAGAGATATCACTGCTCAAGGGGCCACTACTGTCCACTGAGCGCCACAGATGATTAACAACCCAGCAAAGAGGAATACACTTCTGATGTTCCTTTTGATACCAATAGCATCATGTGCATGCTTGATATGATATAGAAACTGATTCCTGAGACATTTTCTTATGACAAAATGAAATAGTTCAGGTTTTAAGAATTCTTTAAAACTATCTCATTCTTATTTAAGGCTCCTTTAAAATTTGAGGAAAGGCTCATTTAAATCCCATTAATAATCAAATCAAAAATTGGAAAGCCTTACTCATATGCAGTTTTTTTCATATCTGCTTATTGGCTTAAAGCCAAAGGTTAAGTGTGTGTGTGTGGAAATATACGCATACATACATATACACGTAAATATATGTGTGTAGGTATAAAGTGGATATAAACTATCCACTTTAAATACATATACCATTTAAACTAGATAAGCATGTACTTGAATAATACATATGTATGTACTTAAATGCTTAAATATTTGTATGTACACATTTTAGTTCTAAATAGTCCTAAATAGTTTTTTCTCTTTGGCATATATAGGTATTTTATCCATCTTTGGCTGTGGATCCTTCAAAGTAAATGGGTAGAGATAATCAGATTATAAAGAAAGGCAAGTTTCAGTAAATATTGATGCAAAAAGTATAGCAAGCTATTACCTTTGATAACAAAACAAAAAGGGAGTTGACATAAAGAGGTGAATTTCCCATGGTTTTTGATGAACAAAATTTTCAAATGAACTAAATATCCAACACTAAGAGAAACAACAGAATGCTTTTATGGCTGGTGAATGTCATACAATGTATGTAACTATTAAATACATTTGTGGCCTTCTGTTGCAGCTGAGATGGAGCAAGCTTACTGTAGCCTCTCTTTCACTCATTACAATGAAAATTTTTGAGCAGAATTAAAAAGGCAAACATCTAAGAACTCTCAAAAGCAAACAGGAACAGGTAGACTGACATCTAAAGTAAACATCTGAAAAATAGTTCATAATAAGGGTGGAGTTTCATAGGCTTTTCTTTTTCTCTTTTTTTCACTTTTGTCTGATGGTTCCACCTGAGAATGTGCTGAATTAACTGCAAAACTGAGAGAAATCCCCTATTTTTAGCCAGAAATGAGAGAAAAGGGCCCATGAATACTACAAAATAGGGAATGGGTAGGAAATTCCTCTATGTTATTCTTCCCCCTTATTTGTCTTCTGGCCCCACCTGATGGTAGTAGCCCAGGTGACCACCTGGTGACAATAGTGGCAATGTAGATGCCTGAATATGTGAAAGAAGCCCTGTCTCCCTGGGCAGCAGAACCAGGAAAAGGGCTTCTGTGATCTTTAGAGCAGGAGGAAGGAATTCTCACCCCCGCCCCTTCTCTCCTGTATCACTCCAAACAGAACTGCAGGACTGAGCAGAGAGAAACACATAACACATGTACTTTCTGGTCAGGGGACCCCCAAAAAAGGCCTCTGAGGGGCTGGATAAGAGAGAACCCTGGGAGCCAGCAAGTATGGAGGAAATCTCAGAGAGGGAAGGAGTTGGGAAATTTTAACCCCTACTACCATGTATGAACTAATAAAAGACGTAAATGAACTCTGTTAGGCAGAATAAGACCAAAGAAGCCACTAGCCACTGTATAAAGCACCAAGTCCCAATATAACTGCTGAATGGCCTGTGTACTGAACAACAGTCAAGACTTTGAAAATGGAATGGACTGACATGGGAGCCATCAACTACAGAAGGAAAGACAGATGTGAACTTCACTGGGTTAATCACTTGCTAAGACAAAAACTTCAAGGTTCTCCAGAAGATCAGAGCAGGACCCACGTCTTATAACAAAAGACTCAAAATGTTCAGGATATGATCCAAAATCACTCAACATACAAAGAACCACAGAAAGCTGACCATTTCCCTTGGGAAAAGATATCAGGCAGATGCAAACCCTGAGATGACCAGATATTGGATGAAAGATTTTAAAGCAAACAGGATAAATTCAAATGCCTAGACATATTATAGCAGCAAAAGAAACTGCCCACCATATAGTCCTAAATGAAGAAGAGAATATAAAACCATATGTACTCTAAGACCAACTGTGTCCAAAGTATGTGGATGAAATACATTCAATATAAGAACTATCCATTCAAAGAAAAATTGAATAACCTATTTTTCTTTGAATGGGGATGTTATAGGTGATTGTTACTCTCTCAGTTAAAATCTTGCCATATTTTCCAGATTTTTTTTGCATCAAACACGTATTTTATAAGAGTCCTGAACACCAATTTTTATTCTTTAACCTCAAAGTGAAAATCAAGGAATAAAACATTATAACTAATTCACCAAAAGTGAAACTTGGCATCAAGTCCAGAAATGCTGATTTTGTTATTGTTTTTTAAACTGTTTTTCTTACAGTAATTTTTTTCTTTACTTTCCTTACACACGAGCTTCATAAATAGTTTGTTACAGAGCTCTCGTTAATTAATGTTTACAGAATTCCATACCTCAGATGGACTCCTGTCCAATTTGGGTATACCATTCCAAACGTCTTCAGGGTTCACTGTTTCCTCCACACCATTGGAAAGGTTCAAAACCTATAAGAGAAAACAAAGTTTAGTAAAAAGTGGTGATTTACGTCAACCCTTAAAATGAAACACTTCACAAAATAATGAAAATGATTGTATTAAACCAACTTCAATCTTATGTTTCAAACTCAATGCTCCTTCAGTTCAAACACATATTGAATAAGCACCTGAAGACAATGATGAATAAAATTTAGACCTCAAGTGTCCAAAATCTAGTGGAGAAACACAAGGTTGGACATTCAGACTTCCACAACAGGTTGTCTGCTCCCCTGTTTATGTGAAGAATATAATATTAAGAATATAATATTAAGAATATAATACATATAATGCATAAAGCTCTTTTTTTGAAGGAGGTGTCAGAAGATATAGGGACATTTAGAAAATAATCTCAGTGAATGCTTCCTAGATGAGGTAATAAATAAAGTAAATCTTTAAACAGTAATTAACCATTTTGGGAATGGGTGGGAATATAAACAAAACAGAACTGTAATCTACAATTTAAAAAGCACACCAGGTGATTCTGGTACAGGTGGTTTTCAGATTGCAGGGAAAAAAGCAAACGGAAGTCCCTAAAAAATTTTGTACAAAAATGATATTGTTGGAGCCAGGCGTGGTGGCGCACATCTGTAATCCCAGCACTTTGAGAGGCTGAGACAGGAGAATCGTGAGTTCAAAGCCAGCCTCAGCAACGGCGAGGCGCTAAGCAACTCAGTGAGACCCTGTTTCTACATAAAACACAAAATAGGGCTGGGGATGTGGCTCAGTGGTCCAGTGCCCCTGAGTTCAATCCCTGGTACCAAAAAAAAAAAAAATGATATGGTTGGATTTGTCTTGACCAGCTTCATACTAGCAGTGTGGACAATGAATTGAAAGCCAATCAAATGAAAGATTATTAGAGGGACATAGTTGTGAAATAAGGAACTCACCTAACATAGAGGCATTAAGTATAAATAGTTCCAAAAAAGAGATAAGAAGTGTAACGTGTGCAACTTGGGACTATGGGATTTTGTGGGTTGTGGGAGATAAAATAGGCTGAATGCTTCTTGGTAGGATTCTTATAGATGGATATTTAAAATGACTTTCATATTACATCAAGTTACCAGGGGGACAAGCAGGCAAACAGCTACCAGTTCTATTCTGTGCTTTATTAAATTCCTTAACAATCTGCAAGTGCAGTTTGAGATAAAGTACTTCAGTCTCACTCACCCTTGTGCCTTCTTCAGCTATCTCCAAAATCTCACATTTAGACCACGTATTTCTTAGACTCGACCACACAACACATTTGGACCCAACAGAAAATCCTTTCAGAGTGTAGGTGTTCCGTGGTGGTTGAGCTGACAAATTGAATAGAGTAAGACTCAAGGTATACCTCCTGATTCCTTAATGTGAGATATACAAGCAAAGTACTTTTCTAATCTATACTTATTATTCCCATGTAATCAGTATCATGCAATTACTATATATGGTGATAATAAGCTCTCTCTCTTCCTCAGTTTTACTTTAAATATTATTTTAAGTTATTCCGGTGCCACCTCCCCAGATAATCCCTACCACTTTCCTAAAAACAAAAACACAGCAGAAGGATATAATGTGAACTAACTTCCCTCCTTCCCTCCTTCCTTTTTTTCCTTCCTTCTTCCCTTGCTCCCTTCCTTCCTTCCTTCCACCAGGGATTAAAACCAGGGGCACTTAACCACTGAGCCACACCTCCAGACCTTTTTATTTTGAGACAGCATCATGATGAGTTGCTCAGGACCTTGCTAAATTGCTGAGGCTGACTGAATTTGCGATCCTCCTGCCTCAGCCTTCCCAGCCACTGGGATTACAGGGGTGTGCCACCATACCCAGCGAATTTTATTTCTAACACTGAAAATTACTACTGAAAATGGGATTTTAACTACCAGTGGTGTTGTCTATGGTTACAACAGCCATTCTTGCAGCAAAGCTTCAGGTTGCCAGCAGATCTGTATCACAGTTTAACAGAACTAGCACTTACTCTTATCACAGTGTAACAATGGGAATAAATAAATAGCTAATGCAAGACTAATAATTACACAAGGTAAGACACACCCACAGGATGCCATGCCATGCAATTAAAATATTCTGAAAACTTTTAAGGGATTAAAATGCAGGATTCAATAATGTATGAGAGTATGATCTGCATTTAGTTTTTATAACTGTAAGCAGACAGACAACAAAGAAGAAGAAAGTGCAGCATGGTGGTAACAAGAAGATGATTTTCTTACATTTTTAAAGGTAATTTGTCTTTCAGGAACATAGCTTTTAAGCATTTTATTTTAAAATTCAAAATTAATATTTTAGCATACATTAATTTACACTGATTTCACAACCAATTTTGTCTGTTTAAAATGCTCTTGCATAAAAACCAAATCTGACTCACTTATCTGTTTAATCTTTCTTCCAAAAACTCAATTGAAGAAATTCATATAATAATCACTCTCTTTTCCTTAAAACCAATAAGAGCCATGTGCAGTGGCCCATGACTATAATCCCAGTGGCTCAGGAGGCTGAGGCAGGAGGATCGCGAGTTCAAAGCCAGCCTCAGCAACTTAATGAGACCCTATCTCAAAATAAAAAATAAAAAGGGCTGGGAGTGGCTCAGTGGTTGAGCGCCCCTGGGTTCAATCACTGGTATGAAATAAATAGATAAATAGATACATAGATATATATATATATAAATAAATAAGTCGGAACTTTTGAAGACAGTAAACCAAACCTTAAAGTGAAAGAAAACAAGTCCCTTACCTGAGGTTTGATGTGGTGAAGCATTATTGTGTTTCCTTCCATCTCTGGATTCTTCTTCAGAGAACAAAGGTATCAATGACGAAATGGCACCCCTGTTTTTGTTTTTACATTCTGGAAGTTCTTCTAACATACTCATTTCAGTGTGCACTTTGGGATCACAATTCTTTCCAAGTAGATGCAATGGTACCCTGTGCTGGTCATCAAAAGACCCCACACTTGACCTTCTCATGTCCTCTGTACATCTCGACTCTTGGACTTTTTGACTAACTCGTAAGGACAAAGGATTTGTGTTGTCATCCAGAGACAGCTGGGCTGTGGGTAGTTCTAATTCTGGCTGTGTCTCAGTTTCACAGTCGAGGGGAAGCTGCACTGTGAAAGGTTCCAGAGTGATTTCTGTGTCACCGCCTTGGGAGAGAGGTATAATCGGGGGCACCAGACCTAGCTCCTCTTTGTCTTCATCCCCGACTAGAGAATGCTGTAACTCAATGGATTCTAGTTCTAAGAATTCTTTTGATTCATCATCAGGGGAAAGTGGCACCTCAAGTGAATTCAATTCTAGTATTTCCTTTGTTTCACTAGGTGGTAATAATGTGTTAAATCCTGTAATTAGGTATTTATCATTAAACTTTGCTTTGTCAACAAAATGGCACTCTACGTCACCCTCCAGTACCTCAGCACCTATTTTGTCTTTGCAAGAGTTTTCAAAAACTTCAAAAATGTTATCAGTTCCAAGGTCATAGAATTTACTTGGCTTGTTTTCAATAATGTTTAATTCTTTTTCAATTATTTCAGTGAGTTCATCTGTCTGTGGTTCCACATATAATTTTTTATCTTGCACAGCTTTGGTACTTGTTTTCTTAAGTCCAATATCAGGACTGAGGTTTGCCAGGGGTCCCTTTATCTCAGGGCCATTTCTTTCATATGGTAAATCACTCTTGGTCATACTACTCTTGGAATATTTCTTCATTTTCTCATTAATACTTTCACCCTTGCTTTTCAATTCAACAATAGCTAAAGGGATATCACAAACATCCCTTCTGATTTCTAATATTGTTATTTCCAACACATCTTCTGTTACTATGTCATAAAAATAATCATTTCCCTCTTGGGGACATATACCTTCTGATATATTGAATCCTGAAAGGCAACACGGAAAAGCTTGCATGGGAACCGACAGAAGGTCAGAGGGCATGTTCCAGAGTGCTTTAGGCTCCACACAGTCTTCAGCATTTCCAAAGTCCACCAGCCTGACTGATACAAGATAATCTTCACAAATATTAGTGATAAGTGCTCTATAGTAATGTCCATCTTCCCTATATTTTACTATACAAGGATCTCCAACTTGAGGACATGTGATACGATCTCTCCAATCTATTACTTGCTTTGCCCTGGTTTGTACTTCTGCTTCTAAATACTGAAGTTTCTCGGTGTCAGCAAACTGACACCAAAAATACTCAGGCCCATCTATTACAGTAGCATAAGCTCTCACAATCTTCATTTTTGGATTATACCAGTTAAGAAACACCGAGGTGTCACTGTGGGATTTCTTAGCAGACTTTGAACAGTCACCTTTAACTATTTGGGTAGAAAGTCCTATTTGAGATTTTTCACTGAAAGCACATCTGGTAATCATATCTTCTGATATGATCCCACGTTCATCAGCAAGAATAACTTCCCATCTATCTTGAAACTTAACAAATTCACATCTTACTTGAGCCTCGTCAGTCCTTTGGGAAAAGTGATGCACTATCTCCTTTGAGTTGACAATGTCAGGAACCCAAAGTCCCCTTAAAGAGCAATGGATGCACAACCCTGGTATCAGTGCATTAACCAGGTCAAGCCTACCTATTTTGTTAGTGTGAACCACAGAAACGTTGCCATAATCTATGAATTGTACAGAGAGAAGGTCATCGGGTTGTTGTTCCTTGACCACAGCACGATACCATAAGTTGTCTTCTGGGAAAACAGCACATATCACATCCCCACTTTGCACAGGTGGCCCTGCATGATATTGGGGCCTTGTTTTAACATCATTTAATCTCTCAGAAAGACGATTGAGCTCAGCTTCATCTTCTGTTAGCTGGACATAAAAGTCTGAAAGATCATTAATATGTGAAACATACACAGTTGTTTTAAAGCCAGGCATTATCATCTTCTTTGGAAACTCACAAAATTTTAGAGGCAAATCTTTATTACAAGCATCTCCTATTCTTCTCTCTGGAAGAGTGGCGTCTAGTTTTGTGGCTTTCAGAGATGGATCTGCAAAGATTTCTTCCTTCTTTTCTCTTGTTAATGAAAACACTTGATTATTTTTGTTTACCACAGAATCCTGATATGGAGTGATCAAGTTTGTCTTTGTTGAACTTTGTAAACGTTTGAGTTCCTTGCATGATGAGCTGATCTTAGGTTTGCATCCTTCCTCAAAAATCTCCACACTGCATAACTTGTTCTCTCCTGTCTTACTTAAATGTTCTGTGGGTGACGTCACATTTTCATTTTTTTCTTCAAGACTTCCAGCTATAGAGGGAAGTGTTTCATTCTCTTTCTTTTTCTTCCTGGTTCGATTTTTGTAGCCGAGTAGCCCTAATTTCTCATTAATATTAGCATTAATTTGAATACTATCATCATATAGTTCTATAATCAGCCGTCCATCTGGATCTTTTGCTACAACCAAGGCCTTCAATGACTTATCTAGAACAGTCTCCTGAAACCATGTTGTAACTTCCTCTGGTATATTACTGGGAATGTCAGACAATGAACATTTAACAGCTTGCATGGGCAAAAGTAAAACATCATAGGCATCACGAGGAATTGAAAGCAGATTATCACTTGTTATGTAAATGTTCCCAAAATCAACAAAGAAGACTTTAGTTGGCTCTTTTTCTATTACTATCCCTCGATACCAGTTTCCATCAGTGTACTTGGCAAGGCATAGGGTTCCAGGAATCAAGGAAGATGTTTTTAAATTCAGCAAAACTTTACTTAACTGTGTAATACTACAGGACAACTGTTCTAAAATGTTTGCATTTCTTGCCAGCTGGCAATAAAATGTCCAAGGGTCATCAACATGTGTTATGTACACTGAATCCTCACTACCAATTTTCATATCATGTGTTGAATAGTAGTAGGAATGTAGCTGAACAGAAGACTCCAGAGGCTTCTGAAGTTTTACTGGTCTTGCTAGTCTCTTTTCTACCAAAAAATGGCATGCGCTCTGAAAGGGTGTTAGCAAATCCACAACGTTAAAGAGCTCTTCATCGTGCATTGAGGCCAAAGCAAATATTGTGCATTTTAATTCTAGATTGTTTTGCCATGCACTGTCCACAAATTCACTAAAAGCTTGTATTGCTTTTTCATCCCAAACAAAGGGATTTTCACCAGTTGGTTGAATTAAATTATAAAGACTGCATCTAAAAGCCTGAGCTTTAACCTTGAGAAACTCATCACTAATTGAATAAATATTCTTCACAGACACCATATCTTTGTCTCCATAATCTACAAATATCACTTTGACATGCTCTGATGATTGAGTCCCACTAATCAGAGCTCTGGACCATTTACCACTTGCTGTTCGCTTTGCCAAACAGGCAGGTGTGGTTCCCTGGTGAAGGGTCATGGTATTTTTGCAATAGTCCTCAATATCACACATTAAAGTTCTAAGTCCTTGAGTGTTCCTGGTCAGTTGACACCAGAAATAGCTAGGGTTTTCAACATAAGACACTTTGACTTCTACTGTACTCCCAACTTCCAGCTCTTCTTTATAGGAAGAGCCTGGTTTAATTTTCAAGAAATTTGGTGTAAGGAGAGAATAAACAGGGGCTTTTTTCTCTTTTTCCTGCTCCACTTGTCCAGTGGAAACATTTGTAACAATTGTATCAGTCAAAGCTTCTGAAACAGAAGTGGTTTTCTCTTTCTCAGCTTTCTGTTCTTCTCCCTTCTTGGCAGAAGATACTTTATTATCAGCCATAAAATGGTTTGAAGCATGCCCTGGGGAGTGGGCATTTACTACAATATTTTCTTTTGTTTCAAACTCCTGATACTTGGCATATCCAGCTTGAGCAATTACCTTACTAATGTTTTCTTCCCCTGCTCTAGATTCATCAAGAATCTCTATAACATATTGATGATCCTGCTTATCGAGTATATGGATAACCAGTTCTTTGTGGAGTACAGTCTTTTTAAAAAAGGAAATAGCCTCCTGGCTCCAGGTTTTCCCCAAAGGCCAAATATCCGCAAGGGTGCACCTCAGAGCCAAGGCTGGTAGCCGCCTAAACTGAGGAAGCAGCATCCTTACGTCATACCAGTCCACATTTTCTGAATTGCCTCGGTCAACTAGGAATACATCCACACTCTTGTCATCTAATTTGGTGACTATGGCCCGGTAATAGCCATTTTCTTTCCATTTAACACAGCAAAGGTCATCAGGTTCAGGTTTCAAAACCACACCATCCAGCTTGCTGGCAGAGGAATAGAAACTACACATTCTTCTCATAAGCTTGCTGAAGGTGCCATTGTGTTTCCTCAACCTAATCCAAAACTCAGAGGGACTCTTAACGAACTCTACCTGGGCATCGTAGAAGGCATTCATCTTCAACTTGATCGATCTTAAGGCTGGGAGTGAAACCTCTTCATCCACTTCTTCTGCAGGGGACTGAGACTGTAGCGCAGGGTCTGGTTCTTCTCCCTCCTCTTCCTCCTCTGTCCCCTGGCTCTGAAGGAATCGGTCAGCCAGGCAACACGACTGTACTCCAAATGCACCGTTAAGATTAATCCCATCCTCTCCATACAGGGTGACATAATACACGTGCTCAAAGGAACAATAAAATTCAATCTTTGCATTCACTGCTTGGCCCAGGATCAGTGCCTTCAGGTCACCGACCTGTGACCGAGACCAGCCTCTCCCACCGTCCCAGAGTCCGTACAAGGCACAAGGGTAGGTCACCACAGGCATTCGAAAATATTCAGGCAGCAAGTACCGAAGGCTACTACAACTCACTAACTCCTTTCTTCCATAGTCTACATGAAGCACCTGGGCACAGCGCTGCGGTCGAAAAGTCTCAAGCAAGAGCGCCCTGTACCAATGTCCATCCAAGCCACAGGATGCACACGGAGAGCCTGGCTTGTCTGGGCTCTCTTCCCTCTCCTCCCAGGTGGCACTGGTAGAGTTCTCATCCCCTGTCCCCAGAGAACCCCGGTATACCTGGGCCATGCTCTCAGAGAGGCGGTGGATCTCCTGTGAGAGGCTCCGGAGTTGGCAATGAATGCGGTGGGGATGACACACTTGGGTTACCACTACGGGCTCTGTCACGCCCAGTTGCAGCTGGGGATAGAAGTAATCCAGACCAGGCTGCTCTTGCTTGGGCAGGACTCGCGGAAGAACCGGGGTCCCGGGGCCCACGCCTGCAGTCGTGAGGTAGCGCTTGAGCAGCGAGCGGAAGAGACTGTCTGGCACCTGCCGCGCCAGGCCGAGCTCCTGCATCTGCTGGAACACAGCCGGGACCTCCAGAAGGACCAGGCGATGTTGGAGCAGCACGTCCAGCACTCGTCCGTGCGCCTCCTTGCCCTGCAAGTTGCTAAAGAAGTCTACCGCACTGGACGACCAGTGCTGCGGCTCGCCCCCGCCGATGCCGCCGCCGCCTGCCGGCACTAAACCGGCCAGCACGCAGCCCAGCACCTCTGAGGGCAGGTGGAAGAACTCGCTACGCCCCGGCGCCAGCGAGCCTGCGCCTGCCGTGATGGTGCGGCCCTCATCCAGCAGAAAGACGCGGCTCTCCTGCGCCTGTCGGCTGACCACGCGACAGCGGTGCCACAGGAGTCCCACCTGCACCAGGCACAGCTCGCCGGGCGAGGCTGTGGCGCCGCCTAGCGCCCACGGGCCGCGCGTGGCTGCAGCTTCCTGGATCTCCCGGCTCAACCGCACGTACTCTTCCCGCCGCTGGCCCACCAGTCCCCATAGCTGCACCGGGATCACCTCGGGATGCACATCCACGAAGGATACCCGCAGGGTCAGCGAGGCCCCGGGCGTCGGCAGCCCGGGCGTCGAGCTCATCTCTGCCACGCAGCCAGCGCTCCTCTGCGCTGCGGGAAGGAGAGACCCACCAAACCAGGCTCAAAGGACCTAAAGAATGGGAAAGACGCCGGGCGAGGCGTCCTTTGGGCGACGCGCTGGACGCAGGGCCTCAGGAACTCTTGCGGACAGGTAAAACCCGGCGGCCTGACCAACCGCCCACGGTTGCCGCGCAGGCATTTGCAGCGCGTGGCGGCGCCCAGCTTCCGGCCGCGGGGAGTCGTCGCGACCGAAATGCGACCTGGGGGCTGGGGCAAAGGAGAACGGGCTTAGAGGGAAGTTCAGGAGGTCGAGAGGTGAGGATTAGAACACAGCCTGGCTCTCCTCAGAGCACCTTCGACTCTGGAGGACGCGGTGTGAAGTTTTAGCAAAGGGCAGTGGTGAAGACTGGACCAGGAAGTTATTTCCTGTGTGTTTTTTCCTTCCAACTACTGTTGCTTGAGCACTGCGTGCCAAGTACGGTGCTAGCCATGGGAGTTCCCGAAGGGAAACGGGAACGAGAAATGGAGGCGCCAACGGCACGTTCCTAAGCGTTGGGACCCGAATTCTCAGAAGACCCCTGGAGCTGGCAAACTGAGGCAGAGCAGTGCGCTTGCGCTGGGAAGGGGATACGGGTGCTTTTGCTTGCTGACGCGGGTTGCCTGTTGTTTAGTCTATGAATCTGTTTCTCCATCTGAATTGGTAAGGGTTGTTAGGAGCTCAGAATAAAGTATGAGGCTATGTCCTTCTCCACACTTACCTGGTATGGGTTCCTTTGCAAACTGGTATCCCAGCTAGGGAGGAATTCTTCATGTAGTAAGAGCACAAAACTGGACTCAGAAGGGCAAAAGGACTAAAACATTACTTCAAAATCCTGCTGTGACTGCTGTAGCACCACCACCACCCCTGCCACCCGAATCTGACCAGGGCAACCCTTTGAGACCTCCTTCTGTCAAAGGGAAGCAGGTGAAGTGCAAAATTCAGGCAAACTATGGGAAGCTCCCCTGATATGTCTACATTATATTTTTGTGCATTTGCAAACTTAGGCATATCCCCAGGCGCTTCTCATTTCACTCTACGTTTTGAAATATTTAAATATACAATAAGACAGTGCTTAATATGACACTAACCTAACAATATAAATCCGTATCTTCGGTCTACCCAGACTAGATTGAATCCATGTGCTTCCAGATCACCCTGTGCTTACTTCTTTATGGCACTTTTCACGTTGTGTTGCAGTTGATGTCTGTCATCCTATTCTACAGGCTCCTTCGGGAAGGACTCTGTTGTATTACTGGAATCTAGCATGAGTGGAGGCAATATACATAATTTGAATGAATTTGATCTCTCTAAATGCTTTGATTTTTCCCTAATGAACTCAGCCTTGAAAATTTAATTCCATTTTCTAAATGTTCTCTAATTGTTTTATACTCCCCATGAAAGAAAAGCTAACATTTGATTTTAAAATATCTAGGGAGATCTAACTCAAATGCCTCTTTCTCAGGGCCTTCCTATTCACCAAGGCAGAATTAATTATTCCCTTTGACCTAGTGCCATATTACTTATTATATTTTACAACCATTTGCTATTTCTCCTATCACAGTATGAAAGCAGGGACTCTGCCCATTTCTTTTTACATTCTCAGTGCCTAGCACAGTGCTGGACTCTTAGCAGCTAGTGAATGCTTAACAAAAGAGTAAGCAATCTGGCACCATGTCCTTTATAGTGGAAGGCAGGGATTTGTTATAAAATGGTCTTATGGAAATTGTTTATCATCACAGGGAATAATGGAAATTTCAGTACTTCAGCTACAAGCAGTATACCCAAACTTATATAGACCACAGGGTTGTATATACTGTAAGTGACTCTTCCTTTCAATTTGTCCTCCAACCTCCTTCCATGGCCAAGAGCCTTATGGATGCCAGGGTGTATCATGCAGCCACCATGGGCTGATCAGAGCCTTCCCCTCCCATCTTCCCAGGTATTCCAAATGCCCTGCCTTTTCTGTACCTGCAGTGGGTAGTTTACCTCTTTCTGTCCTGCTCTGCTGCTGAAAAGGGAATGGGGTCATTTCAAAAATCAGACCATTGCGTTATGAAGATTAAGCTCCAGTTACATATCCCTCATGCTTCATTAGGCAAAATATTTTGAGTTCTATTGAAAAATTTAAAAACTCCCTACTGTTAGGCTAGAGAGGCCCTTGGCTTCAGAAAAGCAGAGAATGTTCTTATTTTTGCACAAATACTTAGTTTTATAGATGAAGGAAAAGGCCAGGGATGCAATGTGTCTGAGAGAACTTTGGATACTATGAGTTATTTTAATATTTTTGTGAAAATAAGATGTAAGGAAATTGAGCAAAACAGACATCATATTTATTCTAAGCTACCTTAGACCTCTCTAAATCAAACACAGCATACTTTAGAAGACTATAGTTTCTCCACCAGTAATAAGCCACTTTTAAGGAGGCTTAGAAAATTGCTATTTAATGAATATTTTGCAAAGCATAATTATACCCTCTTATGAGAATGAAAATTACTAACTACAGATAGGAAGACAATATGTACAGATCACATGTTAACTTAGGATTTTGTATCTATAATGCATAAACAACTTAAAACCCAATATTAAAAAGAACAATGTAAAAATGAGCAAAAGACAGTGACTGACATTTCATCAAAGAGGATATAGGGGGAAAGAGCATGAAATGATTTTCACCATCATTAGCTATTAGGGAAAAACAAAACCATAGTGATGTATCACTATGTACCAATTATAATGACTAAACTAAAAAATAATGTTAACACCAACAATAATAAGAATATGGAGGAACTAGATCATTCAAATTGCTAGTAGGAATGTAAGATGGTACAGTGCTTTTTAAAAACCAAGTGTGTACTTATCATAAGACCTAGCAATTGCGCTTGAGCTTTTATCCCAAAGAAATGACAACTTGTTTATGCAACAACCTGTACATAAATTTTTATATTCCCAATAGCCCCCAAACTAGAAACAACCCAAATATCCTTCAGTGGATAAATGGTTTGACAGGATCTTCATACTGTGGAATACTACTCAACATCAAGAAGGGAAAGAAAGGAATGATTAATATGTGCAACAACTTGAAATGTTCTCCAGGGAATCATGTAGAGTGAAAAAAAATCTCAAATGGTTACATACCATATGATTTTTCTTTCTTAAAAAATAACATCTTAGGGCTGGGGTTATGGCTCAGTGGTAGAGTGCTCGCCTAACATGCGTGAGGCACTGGGTTCAATCCTCAGCACCACATAAAAATAAAATAAAGATATTCTGCCCACCTACAACTAAAAAAAAATTTTTAAAAATCTTTAATTTTTTTTGCAAAGGTAAAATAATAACATAGGTCTTAGCTCATGAAAACACTAAGTTCTCTAACTATATTCCAAGATGGTCTTTAAAACATAATAGCTCATATACCACAGAAGAGCAACCTTGATCTGCAATTATACAGAATAAATTTTACAAACATAATATATTTACACCTTTGTACAACAGCAGTTGACAATAGTAGCTCAGAACAGCAAAAGGATAAGCTCCTCCCCCAAGTTATGATTTGTCTTTATATAAAATTCTTAGATTAGCAAAACTGAGAAAAGATGAATGGCTGCCAGGAATTGGGGGAAGGCAAGAGTGTAGCTATAAAGGGGTAGCATGGTAGCATGAAAAAGTTGTGTGCTGATGAAACTATTTGGTATCTTAAATGTGGTGGTACACAAAGTTGATAAAATTGCATAGAACCACACAGACACATGCACACACACACGATCTTGTAAACTGGTCAAACCTGGACCTGTGGCTTTTGCCAATGTTAGTTTTCTGCTTTTGATTGTGTCCTATATGATTTAAGATATTGTTATTAGGGAAGATTGAGCAAAGGGTGCATGGGACCTCCCTGTATATTTTTTTTGCAATTCTATGAGAATCTAAAAGTATTTCAACCTAAAGAGTTTTAAAAAGTTCTGTAAAACTCAGATTTCAATGTCCACAAATAGTTATATTAGATTACACACCAAAAAGGATTAAAGACTAGTCCATTATAAGGGGAGAGAGCACAGGCTTTCAGTCACTGCAGAATTGGCCTCCATTCTTAAGAGCCGTGTGACCCACACGAATTATTTTGTTGCCACATCTGAAAATAGGTATAATGATACATAACATGTGCATGTGATTCTGAGGACCACATGCATTAATGTAAGTATAGTTAATATGTTTGCATTAAACAAATGCTGAAGATGCAATAAAATGTGGCAGAATAAGGAAGGATTTTAGATTTTGGAAGTTCCTGTTTCTCATGTCAAGGCAACATGGACAATGAAATTTTCTGTGTTTCCTTATCTATAAAAAAGGAAATTTTACTTAATTATAAAGACTGAATGACTCAATGTGGATAAAGGTCCAATCACTGTAGACATGCAATGAATTATAACTTATTAGTAATATTGAATACTATTTAAAATTCTTTCCCTAAGTCTCTTATCCTTAAAGAGGATTTATAAAATTAGATTTCTTGAGAATTTACATACCATAAACTCACCCTTTTTTTGTGCAGTTGGATGTTTTGACAAGTGTATGCAGTTATTCATTTGTATACCTTTTTAATTGGTGCATTATAATTATACATAATAGTGCAATTCATTGTTACATATTCTGTGTGATTTGTATACTATATGAATTTGAATATGATGTAAATACACACCAGTACTAAGTACAAATGTATATAATTGAAAGTATACACTATCACAATTAAAATATAAACATTTTCATTATTCAAAAAGTTCCCTCCTGCCTGTTTGCAGTCTATCAACACCCTCCCTCATGGAGTCAGTCCTTGTACCTACTCTTCCAATTCTTTTGCCTTTTCCAACATGTCACATATGGAAACATGGGTTGTATCTGTCTTTGATCACTTAGTATAAGGCCTTTGAATTCATCTATGTTGTTGTATCAGTAGTTAATTTTTACGGTTGAGTAGCTTCCATTGTATGAAAATATCACATTTATTCACTAGATGATAGGATTTTCAGGTTATTTTCAATATTTGGTGATTGTCAATGAAGTTGTAAACACTCACGTACCCTTCTTAGTGTGGACGTATGCTTTCATGGGTAAATACTAGGAGTGGGATTGCTAGATCACATGGTAAATGGATGCTTAAATTTGTATAAAACTTGTCAACTTATTTTCCAAAATGGCCCTGTCATTTTGCATTCCTAACAACCTACTAGCTGTTCTGTATTTTCAGTGGCACTTGGTATTGACCGTCTCTTTAATTTTAGCCATTCTTGTGCTCTGTAGTGGTATCTCACAGTGGTTTTAGTTCCTTAAAGATGCTGACAATTTTTAATGTGCTTATTTGGTGTCCTCTATCTTCTTTGGTGAAGTGTCTGTTCAAGTTTTTTTTTCCATTTTTAAAAGGGCTGTCATCTTAGTTTTGAGTTGTAAGAGCTCTTTTACATTCTGAGTACAAATCAGATATACACTCTGCACTTATTCCCTCTCAGCATATGGCCTGCCTTTTACTTTCTTATCTTTTTAACAAAAAAAGGGTACTTTGATGAAGTCAAATTATTAACTTTTTTCCTAGGTGGTAGTGTTTTTGTTTCAAGAAAAATTTGCCTAAATATATCAAAATATTTCCAATGTTTTTTGCTAAAAGTTTTATAATTTTAGATCTCATATTTAGGTCTATGATTAGTTTTGAATCAACTTTGTATGTGGTGTGATAAGGATTGAGGGTTTTATTTACTTTTGCATATGGGTATACAATTACTATAGTGCCATTTGTGTCAAAGACTAGACTTTCTTAATTAAACTGTCTTGGTACCTTTGCCAAAAATTAACCACCTGTTTATGGGTCTGTTCCTCCGCTCTGTATTCTTTTTCTCTAATCTTCCTGTCTGAATGCCAATACCACACAATCTTGATTATTATCCAAATTGCTTAAAAGCCAGTTTTGAAATTGAGTAATATGAATTCTTTAACTTTTTTTTCCTTCAAATTTTTTTTTGGCTATACAAGGACTTTAATTTTCCATGATTTTTTAGAATACACTAATTTCTGTAGAAAAACAAAACCTGCTGGGATTTTTATGAGGATAACATTATAGATAGAGATCAACTTAGAACTGGCTTTAGAGCAATATTGAGTTTTTAAATTCATGGACACAGTTTCTCCATTTAAGCCTTTTTAATTTTTTTTACTAGGAATGTCTTGCAGTTTTCAGTGAATAAATCTCTTTGTAGACTTATCTTTACGTTCTTCATGTTCTTGTTGCTTTTATAAATATTATTTTTAAAACTTCAGTTTCCAATTTTTATTTGCCAGCATACAGAACTATACTCATTTTTGTATATTTTGTATATCAGTGACTTTCCTAAGCCTTGAGTATAAACATTTCAGCTTTTTGTAGAGTTCTTGGAATTTTCTACACATATATTGTTTAGGAATAAAGGCAGAGCTGGGCGTGGTGGCTCAAGCCTGTAATCCCAGCACTTAGGGAGGCTGAGACAGAAGAATTGCGAGTTCAAAGCCAGCCTCAGCAATGGTGAGGCTGCTAAGCAACTCAGTGAGACCCTGTCTCTACATAAAACACAAAATAGGGCTGGGGATGTGGCTCAGTGGTTGAGTACCCCTGAGTTCAATCCCCAGTACCAAAAAAAAGGAATAAAGGCAGCTTTATGTCTTCCTCTCTAATATGTGTACCTTTTCTTTTTCTTTTTTTGCTTTATTGTAAGTGTTAAGATCTCCATTACAGATCAGAATGGAAATGATATGAATGGATATTCTTGCCCTGTTTCTAAGTTAGGGGAAATTCTTTTTTTTAAAAAAAATTGATTTATTTTTATTTTTTAAAACAGCAAAATGCATTTCAAATCATAGTGGAGCACAATTTTCCATTTCTCTGGTTGTAAACAAGATAGAGTCACATCATTTGTCTTCATACATATACCTAGGGTAGTGATGTCCATCTCATGAAAGTCTTTTGCCAGTATGATGTGAGCTACCCACGGGTTTTACTTAGATCTTTTTTATCAGGCTGAGGAAATTTCCTTCTTTTTCATTTTTGGGGAGAACATTTAACATGAAAAGAATGCATTTTATCAAATATTTTTCACATTATCTTGAAATTTTCTCTATCTCTTTTTTGATTGGGCAATACTGAATTTTTGATTGATTTGAAATTTCTTTTTAGCTGAAAAATGTCATGAAATATTTTGTTATATAGCTTAAGATATGTTGGGAATAGAATAAAAAATAGAGAAATGGTTTAAATTTCTCTATAGAGAAAAAATAGAGAAATGGTTTAAATGGTCTAACAGCTATTACTGTATTAGAAATTAGATGAAAGTGGTATTATAACACTTTTTGTTCATTTTTTTATTTGTTCTAATAAGTTATACATGACAGTAGAATGCATTTTGACACATTGCACACAAATAGAGCACAACTTCTCATTCCTCCGGCTGTACATGGCGCAGTCACACCAATAGTATAATCATACATGTATATAGAGTAATAATATTTGAAATCTTGAACCAGTTTGTATTTCTGGGATAAACTTCACCCAGTCATAATGTATTATATTACCCTTTTTATAATGCCCAATTCATTTGCTTTTTTTTTTTTACTTCTGTGCTCATGGATTTTTAAAAATTTTCACGAATTTCATTGTGGTAAAATACAGATAACATGAAGTATGTCATTTTAACCTAAAAGTGGTTAAAATGTAGAGTTGTGGGGCATGAAATACATTCATATTGTGCAACCATTACCACTGTCCATTTCTAGATCCTTTTCATCATCCCAGACTGAAACTTTGTACTCAAAACAATAGTTTCTCATTTCCTCCTCCCACTCCAGACCCTGGAATCACTATTCTACATTCTATCTTTATGAATTTTATTATTCTAAGTACTTCAAGTAAGTAATATTCTACAATATATGTATATTTTTGCCTGCCTTATTTTATTTGGCATGTTTTTAAGGTTCTGCATTCATAACATATATTTCCTTCCTTTCGTATGTACAGACCACATTTTATCTATTAATTTATGGATATTTTGGTTGTTTCTACCTTTTGGCCATGTCAATGATGCCACTTTAAAAATTGCTGTAGCCAAGTGTGGTGGTGCACACCTATAATCCCAGTGGCTTGGGAAAATGAAGTAGGAGGATCTCAAATTCAAAGCCAGCCTCAGCAACTTAATGAGAACCTGTCTCAAAATAAAAAATAAAAAGGGCTGGGGATGTGGCTCAGTGGTTGAGTGCCCCTAGGTTCAATTCCTGGTACTAGGGAAAAAAAATTTCTGTATAACTATCTGTTTGAGCCTGTGCTTTTATCCTTTTGGATGTATACCTGGAAGTAGAACTGTTGGATCATATGGTAATTCTGTGTTTATATTTTCCATACTGTTTTGTGCAGCAGCTGCATTATTTTATATTCCCATCAGCAAAGCACAGGGTTCCAATTTCTCCACAATCCCAATAGCAGTTGTTATTTTCTGTGTCTATTTATATATGATAGCCATCCTAAAAGGTGTGAAGTGGTGCTCATGGAGTTTTGCATCTATGTTCATATGGTCTGTTGCTTTATTTTTAAAAAATTGGATGTAAGCATTTTGGATAAATAAGGGAAATAATGAGAAGTCAAGTATGACCCTGAGGTTTCTTGGTGTCCGGACCAACAGGAAATCTTAGATAAACAGCAGATTTGAAAGGACAGAAGAGGAAGGATGGGTGCAAACAAATATCGATTTAATATTGAGAAATTTGAGCTCACAGGATTGGAGGCCATCCTGATAGATAGAGATGTATTATTTTAAGTTAAGAAAACATGGCCAAGCCTTGAGAAATAAGTAGGGACCAGAAATACAGATCATGCTAACATCGACCATGTATGGATACCTGTTATGTGTTTGGGAATTACCAGTCTAAGGATAGTCACTGAAATCACAGAAACATGTGGCTCTTCCTAATGAAAGAGTGAAAACTGAGAAGAGGTCCAAGAAGCGAACCTTGAAGAACCAAAATTTAAGAACTTGGCAGTAAAGAAACAGCCACTAGAGACTAACAAAGAACAACTGAAAATATCATATGGGATGAGAGCCAAGAAGGAACAGTATCACAGAAATCAAAGTAGAACATGTATCAGAAGGGACTGGTTCTCCAATATTTAAATTAATGTCAATTTTATTTTCCTCTTCTATCCCAGTCAGTGAGCATGCTCACCACTAATTATTAGTTATCCATCCTTTTTAGTGAGAGAGAATGACTGAGTTAATAGGAAGTAAACATAAAGTCAAAATTATGGCTAAAGAGCATAAGAATTCTTTTGGTGTCAAACCCAATGCCTTAAATTAAGCCAGTTTCTATTTTAGCTGTGATAAATAAACGTTAAGAGTTTTAAGAAATTGTCTGTAAACTTTTTATTAGCATCTTCAACTCAAAACCACACCAGGAAAAAAAAAATCCTTGAAAACAACCAATTAGGCATTTAAAAATAACATTTATTTTTAAAAATCGGGATAACACACTATAGTTACTCACATATATTCCTGTTTGTTACCAGATATTTTCAGCAAACAGATCTCTTTAAGCATCTTCATCTGCTTTTATCAAACCTTCAAAGTGGCTCCTGCTGCTGTTGACAATCACAGCAGCCTGCTGGGGGTAAAGTACGAGGAAAGAAAAATAATCATGTATTTCTCAAAATTCAGACATAATGAAACAACTGAGTGGATGAAATGTGCATCAATGAAGGCCAAATGCTGGTATAATTTCCATATATACTCAAAAATAAAGAATAATATAATCACATATTATTAACTCAATCAACAAAATTTTATATTATTTAAATCTATCAAATTCCAGGTTTTGGACAATAGTTATTAAACTTATGTAGATGATACTTCTTTAGCCTATGGCATGTTTAAAACACACATGATCTTCTAAAAATGAAGTTGAGCATTAAATACGGTAAATGATGAAATCAGAGGCATTACCTGAAATAATGATTCTAAAGGTAGAAGAAAAACACAATAGGAATTAAATATGCATATATATATGCTTTTCTCTCTACCTCCTCCAAAAAAACTCTTCTAAGTCTACAAATACCTTCTGTGTCCATAAGAGATGCAGAGATGTATTATCCTTGCTTTTAAGCAGCTCATTCTGTGTAGGGGAGTTGACATGGACCGCTACATAGCAGGAGAAGCAACAGGAGTACACAGGCTTTGAAGCCATTGAAAGCTTCTAAAGGAAGCAGCAGGTGGTCATTTGGGTATGAAGAGTTTAACTAGACAATCAAATGAAAATGAATGGGTGGCAGTGGTAGGAGGAAAGTTAGGAGGAGGCACAGAATGATCCTGCATGAGAGGCAGCCAAACACAGAGTGTGTTGGGGCGGGGGAGATGGGTGCAGCAAGGCGTTTACAGAGGGTGGTGGTGGTGGTGACAGGTATGTGGTGAAAGGTAAAGGCCAGAAGAGGGTGGGGGGTGGGGAAAACTGGCAGGGCATAGCATTAAAGGTTTTAATCTGTATCATATGTGTATGAAGGTGAAATTGAAGGTAAGAATATGGGGTGATGTGCCTAGAGCTGTCTGTAGGAAGACGACTGTTTCCCTGAGAAAAACAGATTTCAAGGTGAGACAGTCCACCCATGTAAGAAATCTATAGTATATTTCAAAATCTGAACAAAATTTTCCTATCTTATTTATTTATTTATTTTTGGTACCAAGGATTGAACTCAGGGGCACTCGACCACTGAGCCACATCCACAGCCCTATTTTGTGTTTTATGTAGAGACAGGGTCTCACTGAGTTGCTTAGCGCCTTGCCATTGCTGAGGCTGGCTTTGAACTCACGATTCTCCTGTCTCAGCCTTCCAAAGTGCTGGGATTACAGGCGTGAGCCACTGCAGCCAGCTCAAAATTTTCCTATCTTAAAATATGAGGAAATAAACCCAGGAAAAACAAACACCAATGAATTTTTAAAGATTTTGGTTTTAAAACATGATAGCAATATAATGGTGTCCTTTAGGTATAGACAGGTGAAGTTCTAGAGATTAATGATTTATCTGGTGAAGAAATGCAAATCCAGGGAAGTGAAGGGACTTGATCCTATTTATACTATGGTATTACAACTAAATCCAAAACAGGTTAGATTCCAGGTTCAGTTCTTCTTCCACATCACTTGCCATTCAGTAATGTTTATATATATGTGTGCATATAATATACATATATACGGTAATCATCTTTAAAAGAATTCTGGTTTAATCGGGGATAAGAGAATTACTTTCCAAAAAATTTTTTAACTATCAAGTATTAAAATTAAGCATTTTCGTGGGGCTGGGGATATAGCTCAATTGGTAGAATGCCTGCCTTGCATACACAAGGCCCTGGGTTCAATCCCCAGCACCACCAAAAAAAAAAAAAAAATCATTTTCCAAGGAAGGGGCTGAGAAAAACATGGGTGACTATATCAATTATAAATAAATATGCTTGAAAACTAGGAAGGTACAGAGGAATTCTAGACTCATAGATACAAATTCTTCAAATAACACAAAGTTAAATAATTCATATTATATGTAAGTGCAACCAGTTTTTCTTGAGTACTTAACAGCAAAAAAAAAAAAAAAAATGCTACCACTAACAACAGAAATTCATATAAAAACAGAACATGTAATCTCTCTCACTATTGTATAATAACCAAACAGGACTTGAACACCTGGAAAACACATTATACCTAACTAAAAGCAAACTTAAGAAATACTATCTCTTTAATTAAATACATATGCTAATTATACATATAAAGAAGAGAGAACTCTATATAACCAAAAATATAGAACTCCATATAACCAAACACACACACACACACACACACACACACACTTTTCAATAAGGAAAAAAATCATCCAAGAAGAGAAAAAAATGTGAAAGCAAAGCAAAAGACTGAAATGTCCATTATTACCAATATGGAACTAAAGAAAAATAGAGAAGCACCACACAAAGTAGTACTATAATAAGAAAATGAGAACTGAAATTGTGAAGTCTATAAATATGTACAGAATATCACAGAAATTTGTATTACTTTTTATTTACTGGATTATTTTGGAAAGAAATAAGAAGACCCCACATTGGCAAAAATAAAGTGAAGTTCCAAGATAATTAATGAATGATTTCACTAGAGAAATGTGACCACAATGTGATGTATGCTAGAGACACAGGATTCGGTCAGATCATGGATTCAGATTAAATGTTCAAGCCAAAGCATCATGACTCCATTCTAAAATTTGTACTGGAAGAAATTCAGATTCATGTAAAATGTAGGAGACAAAAAAGTAAAAAGAAAACCTGTTTTGGAAGATGCAACAGAGCTGGACTGGGTTGTTGTGAAGATGACGTAGAACATTTACTTGGTTCCTAGTTAGTGTACAATAACTATCAGTTGTAATGATCATAATGATTAGAAGACTTGCATTTTTATCTTGGCTCTGCTATTAAGTCACTATGAGCATGAACAACTGTACTGCTCTGAGATTCAGTTTCCTAATATGTAAAAGGAGAGGGTTAAACCAGCTGAACCCAAGGAATCACTTCAGGTTAAAAATCCAGTTCACATTGATTCAGATACCAAGGAACGTACTTATGCAATGTGTTACTCTCAAGGCCCCCCCAAAGAATAAAGCTAAATCTTTTGTTTTTATAATTCAGTTACATATAATTATTTTGATACAGTTTTCACTTAATTTAATAAATTACAAAACATAAAAAATAAAATTTCCCCAAAGTTGTTCAATACAGAACACCAGGGATTTAAGCACATAATATATATCAAGTACATTTGACAACTCAATTACAGATTGGCAAATGCAATGGAAAAATAGACAACCTAAAGAGGATTTGAAGAGATTAAACTCCACATTTTGCAACAATAAGCCACGGCATATTATTATATCACATTAAAATATATTTTGAAGTGTATTTCCCCCTCTGAAAATGGCAGTGATTATACATTAGTGCAACTACATAGCACTTGTAAACTTGTTTCTGTCCAACATCCAACATCATTCATGTCCATGATAACAAATTCAACTTTGCTAGCTCCAGGGTCTTTCTTAGGCCTGAGCTTTTTGAGTTTTTCTATTTTAACAGTTATAGTCTTTCTCCATAGCTGCAGCTATCCATCCAGAACTATCCACTGTCTGAGGCTGGGGGAGCATATGGGATGCAGATGAATCTGGAGAAATCTACCTTTCTAAAATAAGAAAAGTGATTCAATTCAAAGATTGGATACATGACTATATACCATAGACAGTTTATACTTATAACATTTTGGGCAAGAAGCTTTGTCAAACTGAGTAAGATTCAGTGTTAGTAGGTTGTGATTTCTTTTTCTCCCTCTCTTCTTCCTTCTTTCCCTTAATGTTAGAAAAGAGAGGTAAGAAAGGATATACATCAGGGTTGGCTGAATTCTTATCAGTCTTGCTTTTAAAATACCACTGAAAGGCTGATGATAACGAAGGATGCTTTTTACAAAAGGACCTATACAGCTAAATTATACCAAATCAACAGATTCTTTTTTTAAATATATATGTGTATATATATATATATATATACACACACACACATACATATATATTTAAGTAGATGGACACAATAACTTTATTTATTTATTTTTATGTGGTGCTGAGGACTGAACCCAGTGTCTCACATGTGCCAGGAAAGTGCTCTACCATTGAGCTACAATCCCAGCCCCTCAGCAGTGATTCTTAATAAGATTCTTGAAATCCAGTGACAAATCCGTGTTGTAATGAGACATGTAACAAGGCAAATGCTTCTCATCTTGATTCAGAGTCTGTGGCTGTCAGGGGAAGTTACTAGCAAGTGTAGTGAAGAGCTACCCAATGAACACAGGCTGAAGGACAGGCACTGACAGCAAGCAGCTTTGCTTGACATCCAAACATCATCTCAACTTCACATTTATTTTTTATCCTCCTTGCAAAAAAAAAGTACATCTAGGGAAACTCAAGATGTTTTTTCATGAATTTTCATTTCCCTCCCTTTAATTTATAATATGTACACTTTACAACAACAAAAGAGTGAACTGTCAAACTTCAATTATACACACTGACATAACAGGTTAAAAGTATTTCTTAAGCACTATATATATATTCTTCCATATTCCTATCGTCTACTTCAGCTCTGAGATGCTGGCTCCTTCCTGCTGGCTTCCTCTAAGCAGTCTCTTCAGTACAAACAGCATCTCAAGGGCCAAACCGTCTTGCCCAAGGTAAAAGTGGTCAGGGTTCCATTGTTCTTCTTTAGGAAACAGTGTGCTGGGTCTCCTTGGATAGCCTTGTGAGATCCAACCAGATCACTTTTAGACAAAAAGAGGAGTCAAAGAGAACTTGGGTTTCCAGAGAAAAATAAAGTGCTGCCCCCTATAAATCACAGTCTCTGTGGAGTAAGGTGTCTTCCTAAAGAGGTAGAAATAATAGGGGGTGTGTGTTGCAGATGCCCGTATTTCAATAATACTGAACACTGTATCTTTAAGGGCTTAAAATGGACTGACTCCACTCATCTCTCTGATTTTTTCATAAGTAAGCCAGAACACCAATGACCAAGGGGTCTGAAAGATTAACCAAAAAGGTTAGTGCATATTTCAAAGCAATTATAAATATTCTACATATATGCATATACATCTTTGAGTGACAAAGTCATTTTGAGTCCAAAGTCATTTTGAAGGCCAAAAACAAATATCTTGTCTTTTACCTTTGTATAGCACTTTATAATTCCCAAAGCATGTTCATGTCTTATTTACCACTGATTTATCTAGCAAATGTATAACAGGAAGGAAAAGTAATAATGTCCCAGTTTTACGAATGAGGACACTGAGGTTCAATAGTCAAATGCCTGCTGACACAGTGCAGAGCTAGACCACGGGCTTCTGTTTTCCATTCCCAGTGTTCTTTGAAACAGCCACTTCTGGCTATAGGGCTAGGACTCAGATGCCTGAATTCTAGGCTGGGCTCCTTTACATGCAGTTTGTATATGCAGCATAATAACTACACTTAAAAACTTGAAAGTAAGGAAAATAAAAGATTATTCTTTAAGAGATCATATAAAACCCCAAACCTGTTGTCTTACAACATGCATATGAACATCTACATTAACTAGGGTCAACAGCTTCCATCTCAGTAAGGCTTGACTTTAACCTGAACAAAGGTGTAGCTGTATCTAAAGGACTTACAGGAGATAGGTTAGAAGAAGATATAAACACTAGTGGGTAGACACTGAACACCAAAGAGGATCTTAGATCTAATTCCTGATCGTTTGGTTCTGATCAATACTGACTAGAGAGGAACTCTATCCTACTAGAACAGAGTGATACATTTAGGCAATTAGAATATAAAATGTATTTGGTTAGGGAGTTTGTAAAGCTGTCGTGTATATCTGTCATATATTCAGAAATACTGAGCATGTCACATTGGTAAACTGAGAATTTGCTAAATAGTAGATCTAGAACACATCTTAGTTAATGTATGAAGATATAAATAAATAATGAATATAAAGCTGTAAAGATACCATACTCTTGGGACAATAACAGTGAAGGGAACCAAAGAGATAACTATGGGCAGGTCAAGGAAGGTGAGTGCAATCATTCCCAATTGCTGTGGTGATTGGATTTCTTCTTCATGTTAAAGACATTGTAGTATCAAAACCGTAAGCAAACAAAGTAAAGATTAACCAGGACTGAGCCAAGCAAGGTCATACCACATATACCTAGTGGAAGGACATGGGAAAGAGTTTAGCTGGGTTTTGTACTCAGTTAAAGAGGGAGATTAGATAGCCCAATAATGTTGGCAATAAATGAGTGAGGTTTGCTGAGCCTGTGCACAGAAGCGAGTGAGGACACTGTTTACTTATTGATTTCCTCGATGGCATAGTTGTGACCGCTATAAATAATCCAAGTGTAGATGACCTATGCTGTTTCCTCTGGTCTCCCTTTTGCCACCACTGGAAAACAGCAGAATCCTTTGCCCTGCCTGTTATTGTGGAGCTGGACACGTAAGAGCTCTCTTGAGTTGATATTCTGAAATATTAAGTCTATAAACGGGATCTTTCTATGGTGATTCTGTGTTAAGCCAGTAACCTTCTAATTATAACTTGGGCCACCATATAGCCTGAATTCTGGAGGAAGCCTGCTGGCCTGAGATCATCAACACCTGGGTCACCTGCCCTCTGTGTTGTGCAGCACTGAATATGCCAGGGGTTCTGGCCTAATTACCCGTTCCGATGAGTTCAGCTAGGTGAGTCTATTTTTGAGGTACATTCACTTGGAAGTGTTCATGAGTCAGGTTTCTGAGCTCAGAGTCACACACTGTAGCAGATCAGCATGCAGTGGCACCCTGGTGATCTTTGCTGGTTAGCCAGCTTTTCTTTGCTAACACCCCTCCATCACTACATATTATTTCTTTTCTGTTAAAAATTCTGTCAACTAACTGCAGGATCTTGAGCAACTCAGTATACTGCATTAGTAAGGAGTAGGAGGTTTTGAGTTGAACAGCCCTGCAATCAATTTAGCTCTGCCACATACTAGCTATATGAATTTCAGTACTTTTCTTACACACTGAGCCATGGTTTTCTTATCTGAAAAATGAGGATAATCCTACCTGCTTTACTAGGTTCCTATAAAAGTCTCACAATAATTAAGGTAGGCAAAGAGCTTAGCACATATTAAATACTACTTTTTTGTCATCTATATTTCTTAAACCTCATATATAAGGAGAATATGTCAGATTAAGTGCTCCTATCCTTTGAATTTGGATAGTCTTCCTGTCCCTCATCCTGGCTGATCCTAATTTCATGTTTTGGCAATGTGTCACTCACACTAGAAACATAAAAATCCCATTTTCTTTTTTTCTGCTCCTTGCCTTCCACATATAATCAGTTACAGAGTGCTGTGGCATTAACCATAAACGTCCTTAGAATGTCTTCCTTCCATTTCTATAGTTACCTCTTGGTTAGATCACTATCGAAATTTTCTTTTGTCCCAGTTTTCCAAGTGTCATTTCTACTACGTTCACAGTAATCTTAGTGTGTTGCTCCCATGATTACACAAGTGCTTGGTGACTGTTGGGTCACACCTAGACCACGAAGCTTGGCCTACTAGGTTTTTCCCATCTGGGTCCTTAGGGATGTCTCTAACCTCATCCTCTGCCACCTCCCACTGAAGACCTGGTTTCCAGACACACTGAATTGCCTGCAGTTCTTCACACTCACTGAGTCCACACATGACATGGTGCCCAGGCTCACACTGCTTTTTCCTGTTTCTCTTGACAAACACTTACTAAGGCTTCAAACCAGCTCTGTGCAGACTTTCATTACTTTCAGATAAGGTTGCAGCCATTCCTACTGTATTAGCCATGTTCCCACAGGGTATTATTCATACAACTGACAGGTACTAATGCAACCCCCTTAGTAAGACTACCTCCTCCAGCATCAGGCTGCTTGCATTTGATGCCCTGTAATACTAGTTAACAACCATCTTAGCCTTGCCAAGTTATTCAGACTATGTTTATTTCCCTCCTCTATAAAAGAGGGATATGATAGTAACTTACTTCAGAAATTATGGGGAAAATTCAATGAGTTAAGCCATAAAAATAATTAGCATGGTGTTCATCATGTAACAAGTGATTTTGTGATATGTATTTAGAGATATGTATCATTTCTAGGATTTTAACTATTTACTTAACTTCTATGTTGTGTTATAAGCTCCTCTAGCACAAAGATTCTTATTCCTTAGTATATTACCTGTGCCTGTGACAGTGTCTGGTTCATGTAAATCAAATCAAAGCCTACTTTTTCAGTTTTGAGATAATGCCAAGGTACTACATAATCAAGATCACCAAAATAACATGTGTTTTTTAAACTCTAGGAACTTTGTATCAGATATTGCTTTGAAGTATTACTTTGGCAATTAATTTCATGTTAATAAACATTTACTGTCACTTAATAATCATTTATTCCCAAAGCTTCAATTACCATCTATATGTGGGCAGTACTCAAATCTAAATCTCCATCCCCAATCCTCTCCTACAATCCAGACCTATATATTTAATTAGTCATCAAGACCTTTCCACTCAAAGGTACTATGTGTACATTTTACTCCCCAATTTTACTCCCCAACTTTTTTTCCTTGCAATGATCCCCACTTGGAGACGTTATATCAACTTCGATTGCTCAGGGCCGGACTTTTCTTATCTTCTACTCCATTCCTCTGTCCTCATCCAGTCTGTCACATTTCTACTTCCTAAATTCCACTTATACTCCATCTTCTGTCCCATTACCAACTCCCCTGTACGCCACCATCATCCCCATTTATCACTACTCTAGCCTTTTCTCAACCCAGGGAAGCCAGAATCATCCTTCTGAAAACGCAGATTTAATCAAGCTGGTGGCCACCACTGCAAGGTTCATGTGGCCTCCCGAATCAGGCCTTTGCTTCTCTGCTTGGGGGCCCTGAGCCTCATCCTGCTGGGCTTCCTTGTACTCATCATGCTGTCTGTCTGCTCCCACTATGGCTCTCTACAGAATGCTTCTTTCTGCCCCCTTTACCTGGCCAAGTTGTACTCATTATTCCAATATCAGTTCAAAAGCCTTTTAAGAACCAGGGGGATTTTCTTAACTTCCCAGTGTAGGCCATATTGTTTGCTACGTATTTCCACAGCACATGAGCTCTTTCTGTCCCTTACTCAAGGCTAAGCCTTTAGGACAGGGCTTTGCATGGAGTAGGTGTTCAATTAAATATGTATACACACATACATACATATTATGCTATATATCATTGTTAATTTTTGATTATTTGAATTTCTAAATCCCTTAAGCCATCCATTCTTTCAAATATTTTCTAGCTTACAAAAGACATGAATACCTTATGTTGTATTTGCTATATTACTTAAACAAGTCTAATCTTGTATCTTAGTTAACTTTAGTAAAAAAATAGCATCTAAACCAAGTAAGGATGATGTAATGCTTTCGTATGAAGCAGCATTTTAAGGTCATAAGCAATTTTAACATTTGCCATCAAAGTAACAAATTTTGTTTGAAACAGTAAACTCTTCATAGGAAAGACCTCTACTGAAATCCATACACTTGTCCCAATCAACTGTATTTTAGCTAAATATACTACTAAAGGTTCTATATTACCCCAAATCTATCCACTGGTTTTATACCAGATTTAAATATTTATTAACCTATATGTTAATAGAGGTAGCTAATTTAATCTACCTTAATCTACCGAGAAAGGCAATATGACTCTCAGGAGAGGTGAAAGAAAACTAAAAAAGATTTAAAACAGAAAGGACGGATCTTCTTTTGGGGACAGGGCCATGCCACAAACCAGAAGAGAAAAAGGAAAGCGTTTATAGATTGAAATATAAAGAAAAGAAAAAGGAAGGAAGAAATAAAATGCCCAACTTTACCATTCGCAGCCAAGACGGTAAAAAGCCTTTATATAGACTCATGAATCCTTCACCTTGAACAGCCTGAATCAGGCAGTCAGTTGATGATTTATACAAAAGTCCCCTAAAAAGGGAACAAAAAACTTGTTAAATTTCCTCAGTATAAACAGACACATAAATAAAATTGTCTAAGAAAATTTTAGAAGTTAAATATTTTCTGCTCATCTTGAACAAATAATATTTGTGGTTTTAAAGATATAGTAGCTTCATTTGAACTTAAAGAAAATTTCAAGGCTGACTTCTGATTCATCCACCCTTGATCTTATGCTTAGAATTCACTCCATCTGATTTCTTCCAGAAAGAAGGGACCATTTCATATCAACTCAAATTCTCCATGTTACCTGAAAGTGAAAGGCTTTTGAAGAAAGTGCTGTGTAAAAGTTCAGCAGAGAACACTTTCAAAAACTCTTTGAAAAACAAGTCACAATTAATACCTTGTGTTGAAGTAATGTGATTGTTAATTAGCTTATTTCCACAAATATATAGTAGTTTTTCATCAGACAAAGAGGAGGTAATTACATAAAAGCAATTTCCTCTTTGACCACAAAAACACATAAATACATTTCTATAAAGAATAACTACATTAGACAGGCACAGTGGCACACGCCTGTAATTCCAGCAACTCAAGAAGCTGAGAAGAATCATGATTTCAAGACGAGCCTCAGCAATATAGCAAGATAGACCCTGTCTCAAAATAAAACATATTAGGGGCTAGGAATATAGCTTAGTGGTAGAGCACCCCTGGGTTCTATCCCCAGTACAGCAAAAAAAAAAAAAAACCCAGGAAAGTATCTTCAAAGAACTATATTCTTACAGACATTCAAGCACACAAATACAGAATAATTTCTCATTACCTTCCTTGTTTATCTCGTGGTTGATTCATTATTCGGCTTTTAATGACATCAGCTGGTGTTCCCAGAATAGAAGCTACTAGTCCAGAACATAAACTGTCAATACAAATAAAATGAAATTGAAAGATAATATGCAATAGCTCCTATATTTTAGGGAAGGGGACTTGATGTTTAAAAAGAATGGAATGTAATCCTAAATATTATTATCATATTCTTTTTTTTGATACCGGGGATTGAACTCAGGGGTACTCGACCACTGAGCCACATCCCCAGCCCTATTTTGTGTTTTATATAGAGACAGGGTCTCACTGAGTTGCTTAGCGCCTCACCATTGCTGAGGCTGGCTTTGAACTCGGGAATCTCCTGTCTCAGCCTCCCAAAGTGCTGGGATTACAGGTGTGCACCACTGCACCCAGCTATAATATTCTTTATGATGATGCTCTTTTAGCTTAAAATCAGTGCTACATTGATCCAATAAAGAAATAGAAAGAAAGAAATAACAAAAAGAATATCAGGCAACAGATATACACTGAGCACCTCCTGGTGCCAGGCCTCCTTTTAGGCCATTAATGAGACATGGAGACCCTGACCTGGAGGAGTTTTACACTCTACTTGAGGAGAGGCAAAGAAGAGATGAATAACTTCAGATGTCTACAAGTGCTATGGAAAAAAAAAATAAGATGGCAAAATGTGAGGGAATAACTGTGATGGGCAGAGTGGGAAAAGTTCTAGAGGTGACAGCAGCATTGAGCTGCCTATGTAAAGACTTGGAGGAAGGATGTTACAAGCAAACCCAACAGCAAAGGACCTGAGTCTGGAGCACTCTTGGTGTGTTTAAGTATATATATGTATCTCCAAATATCATTGTTTTGACACTAGTAATATTCTCCTGGTGTTATCTCAATAGCCTAGAGGAATCCAGAATTTGTAAACAAGACCAGAAGCTAAATGCAATCACTCTAATGTTAAGGACAGTAGACATCTAAAAACAATTCGTTCTGATGGATAATCTGAACTTGTGTTACTGATAGATTAAGGAACTTCCCTTTCTTGGAGCACCTTTCTTTCTGTCACTGTCTGAGTCACATTCCTTCAAAATCCTTATCTAATTCTGCCTTTGTGAGCCCTTCTAAGTGGTGATTTTTCTCCCTCCTCTGAACCCTACAGTGACCAGTCACTTTGTTTCAGCACTTACTATGCAGCATTTTTATACTCCTCTTGCTTTCCCTGTTGGTAAGCTCCCTGGGGAGGGGCTGGGTGCAATGCTCTTGTGCCCACCACAGGGTCCTGCTCAGCACCTTTAACATCAAAGGTGCTCATGTATGCTGTTGAATTGAGGTGGAGATTTAGTTATCACAAATTGTCCCTGGGATGACCCCGTCAAACTGTAAATATTTGGGGAGGTTTAATCTGAAAGAGCCTGTAATTTTGTCTCTCCTCCCCATTTTAACTGTAGTGAACGTTAAGAATATTACTCTTTATGAGTGTACTATCATCCTTCTCTAAGGGATACCACTAGATTCCTGATCAAAAGTGTCCCAAAGTTGGAATTTATGCCAAAAAATTCAGAAAAGGTGATCACATAAAAAGAAAAAAAATAGGGTCATACAAAACAGTCACTTACCTGGATAAACCATGAGTCATGATATTGTCCTCAAGTGATGTATTCAATACCAAGTAGTGCTTCACTGTATCGTAAGTGGTTAAATCTGGCAATGGAAAAAAGAAGGTTTAAATATTTATTCATGCAACAGTGAATGTCTTTTGTGTCAAGAGTATGCTAGGCTTGTGGCAGGAATGTGTACTAGAATAAGATAGCATTCCTGTTCTCAGGCAGAGGATGGAGGGAAAGGAAAAGAGGAAGAGGTGACACTTGGTTGCATCATTTGAACACCTGAATTCAGCTATGACTAACTCAAGCTCAACCCCTGGACTTTTTAAACTAATAAATTAATTTTGGGGTCTAAGTTAGGTTGAGTTGAGACCCCATCATTTATAAACAAATGGCTCCAGGGATGGAGAGAAGCATATGAATTTGTACTATATCTACAAGATAACATTGCCTAGACTTGGCGACTATTTAGAGATAAGAAACACAAGAAGAGCTCAAAGTCATGCCTAGGTTTCTTACTTGTATAGCAGAAGAGATTGTGATGTATTTTGAGATTATGAAAAATGGAAACAAAGGTGGTTTTATATAGAAGGCTGGATTGGGCACATTCAAAGTAATATACTTGAGATATCCAAATAAAGATTCTGAGTAAGTAGCTAGAACTTGGAAGAGAAATCTGGGCTGCCAACAGTCTGAAGCAACAAATTGAGAAACTACAATCGGAAAGGTTCCCTGAAAACCAAAATATCCAGTAATGTGATTCAGTAGACACAAATGGGCAGAATAGCAAAATAGAAAAGAGATTTACTTCCTTTAACATTTAAGTGATACACTACTGGAATCCTTGAAAGTGCTCCTTATAAATTTCTTAGAATCATATAATTGTTCTTAGGATTCTTTCATTGATTAATTCATCAAATGTTTAATGACTATACATGAAGGATGGGGAAAATAAAGATCAATAAAAACAAGGTCCTTGTCTTCAACAGGCTCATATCTAGTGGAAGACACAGACACACAGTAGAAAGCAATGAAATGAGCTACAAGCAGTAACAGCAACAGGCACAGGGAATGAGAAAAACACACAAAAGGGCATCTAAAACAACACTCCATGGTTAAGGGGTTTGCAGAAGGTTCTGGAACAATACATTGGTAGAGAAGAATTCTTCAGACACGAATTACAGGATCTGT